>JACCIX010000279.1:0-157838 GCA_025506515.1 Flaveria trinervia | reverse complement strand
ACACAGACATATTCTCTGCTTCTTGCATTGCCAGGATACTAGTATGGGACCAAGAACTTGACAACCGCCAGAAGTGGATTTCTGTTGAAGTTGCATCCTCCATAATCACTATCTGTGTAGGCATAGAGATTAAATCCCGTCCTTTGGATACCATAATCCAAGAGCTGGTTTGCCCTTCAGATATCTGAATATCCTCTTGACTATGTTCATATGTGATTCTTTTGGATCAGCTTGATATCTAGCACACACCACAAACCCAAACATAATGTCATGCCTACTGGCTGGTAGATACATAAGTGAACTTATCATTGATTGATAGTGAGTCTGGTCACTGATTTGCCTTCAGGGTCAGGTCCCAATCTTCGCTTTAGTATCCACAGGAGTTTTAATAGACTGACAGTTAACAAGTGGAATTTCTTCAACATGGTTTCTACATATTTGATTGATTGATGAAGATTCCATCGCTGTTTGCTGGACTTGCACCCCTAGATAGAAGGTGAGTTCCCCCATAGCACTCATTTGAACTTTAATGCATAAGATTTCAAATTCTTTACAGAGTTGCTTGTTTGTCGAGCCAAATATAATGTCTCCACGTAGATCTGGACTAACAGCATGTCTTTCCCCTTTATTCCTCCTGAAGAGAGTCCTGATCAATCTTTCCTCTTTCATACCCATGTTCAAGAAGAAAGGTTGATAGAGTCTCATAGCACTTTCTTGGTGCTTGATGAAGATCGTACAGAGCTTTGTCAGCTTGTAAATCTATGAGGGAATATGGATCTTCAAAGCTAGGTGGTTGACTCACATAGACTTCTTCAGCAATCTTTCCATACAGAAGGCACACTTTACATCCATTTGATAAACAGTAATTTCATGGATGCAGAATATGCAAGAAAGATTCTGATTGCTTCTAGTCTCGAAATAGAAGCAAACACTTCGTCATAGTCGATTCCTTTTTCCTGAGTGTATCCATGTGCCATTAGTCTTGCTTATGTCTGATGACTAGCCCTCTATCATCAGTCTTGTCCTGTACAGCCATCTGGTACCAATAGGGTATTATCCTTTGGGAAGGTCTACCAGCTGCTCATACTTCTTGCTTCTTGAATTGGAGCAATTCTTCCTGCATTGCTTCAATCCAACTATTGTCTTGAAGTGCCTCTTTGATGTTTTTGGGTACTGTTTGACATAGAAAGTAGGAGAACAAACAGATGTTTGCAATACTGGACTTGCTTCTTGTCACCCTCGCATAAGATCACCAATAATGGTTTTCAACTGGATGATTCTGTGTATTCTTGTGGTTGGAATGGTGTCACCACAATAGTTACATCAGATTGGGACATTTAGTTCATTATGGTCAGAGGCACATTCACTTGTATTGTTGTTGAATTATAAGATTGTCAACTTCTGTTTAGTAACTACTACATCCTTTCGGCAACACTGAGTTCTTGCATCATTTGATATACCTTGAGGTTTCTAATGGATGTGAAGCCTGTTTTTGATTTCAGATCTCATGTGACAGTCATCTGAGTGGAGGGTACCAGCTGGGACCTTCTTCAGAAAAACACTAAGGTTTGTGACAAGTGCTGATGGATCAGCTTGAAGAGGAACAATCTACATTCATATTGTTCATCAATGTAGGTAGAATCAATGGGATATTATCTCTTCTTTCTACATTGATGAGTATCACACGGAATGTATATTCCTCATCATACAAGTTGAAAATTGGTCAAATGATTTTAGTAAAAGTGTCATATCAAACACCTTAGGACCATTGTAATTGGGAAATGAATGTTTTGGACCAAAAGAACCAATGAGCCAAGATCAGAAAACCTCTAAGTCCCACATGGTATCACAACAACTGCTGAAAGACTCATCAGCAGTTTGACAAGTGCTGAAGACTTCAACAGCTGAAGATCAAGTGCTGAAGATTCCAACAGCTGAAGAACTAAAGTGCTGAAGTACAACAGCTGAAGAACACAAGTACTGAAGCTGAAAGACCTAAGTACTGAAGTACAACAGCTGAAGAGTTTACAAGTGCTGAAGATCAACAACTGATGTACAAAGCCTGAAGACAAAGACTGAAGACATCAGCTGATGATATCTACTGAAGTCATCAGCTGATGAAACATCTGAAGGTCAAAGTCTGAAGATCAAGTACTGAAGCGTCAGTAGTTTTGTCACAAGAACGTCTTCAGAGTATTTCTTCAGTATTTTTATTGATATCAGTAGTTTTATATTTCTAGTTTTAGTAGTTGTATTTATATTTTGTACTTAACACTCTGATATGTTCTCAGTAGTTGTGAACATTTCAGTAGTTTGTTAAGAGTTAGTTATTTTTGTATTAGATCTGCCAGTTGTCACTTTCCGTGATAACAGCAGCGATTGTTGCACTCTATATAAGGAGTGACAACCTATTGTAATAAGTGGCATGAATGAATGGAATGAATGAATGATTTGATTAGAAATATTCTACATCTATAAACATTCCTTGAATCAGAAATATATATTCTCCCCCTATAACCGTATGCGCTCTTATGCATACAGTATCGATTGCTTGCTACAATTTGTCTAATTCTTGTTCATATCCGCTGCTTTGAACTCTAATACATCGAACTTGTGATCACTGATCCTGTCAAATGGTATCAGAGCAGGTTAATCATTGATCGATCTAATATTGATCATTGAAATTGCTATTCAAGATCTAAGTTTGATTGAATTAGCTTTTGTTTTGCAAGAAACGGTTATAGAGATTGAATTTTCTGTATTTCTGGTCATTCATCCTGAGATCTTCTCTTGGTTTTCATTGAGTTGTTTGTGGTCTGTTTAAAACTTTAAAAGCTTGAATTAAATTGTTTTTGAACTGAAAATGACCACTCCCTCCAATGATCCTCACAATACTGGTTCCTCAACCAAGCCACCAATGCTGGTTAGGAATGAGTATAACATATGGCAAAGACGTATGCTCCATCACCTGTCTGTTAACAGCGCAGGTTGTTGGACATCAGTGGTACATGGTCCACACAAGCCTATGGTGAATAACCCGGAAACCAATCAAATGGTTCCGAAGAGGAGGGAGCAATACTCAGATGAGGACAAGAAGTTGCTTGAAATTGATGCAAAAGCCCATGGAATTCTGGCCATGGCACTGCCAAATGAAATCTATTCTGGGCTAATGCATCATGAAACTGCCCATGACCTCTGGAATGCCTTGAAAGAACAATTTGGAGGAACAGATGAGGTCTTGGCAAATAATAGAGAAATTCTTGCCCACAATATGAGACATTCTCTCATAGAAAGGGTGAGACACTGACTCAACAATATGAGCGGTTCTCTTGTTTGATCTCTGAACTAAAATGGTCAAACTTGAGTACACAAATATTCAGATGAATACAGATTTCTCAGATCATTGCCTGAGAGATGGGACACATATACTATTGTCCTACGCTCCAGTGCAAGTTTGGACAAACTATCTCTCACTCCACTCCATGGGAAACTGCTCACGTTTGAGAGAGAGATAGAACAGAAGAAAGCTGTCTTCATCTGGAAAGCTCACTGAAGACTTTGTACCAGGCAACACTGCCTTGGTGGGTCATGAGTCAGAATATGCTTCATCTGAATGCCAGTATGATGAGCATATTAATTTCTCTTCAAGCACTTCTGATTCTGCATTTGTGAGTATTGATGGTCAGTTTACTGGGTGTAATAATGACAATCTATGCTTCATTATGGATGATCTCAAGGGGATTGCTGATGATGACTTAGAGGAGATGGATATTTTGAGCCAAATGGCCCTGATAAATATCAGATCTCAGAAGTTCTATAAAAACTGGAAGAAAATTCCCAGGACTCTCTGGCAAAACCAAAGTTGGTTTGACAAGAGCAAGTTGAGGTGTCACAAATGCCAAAGGCTTGGACACTTTGCAAGAGAGTGTAGATCAACTGGATCTAACTCCACTGCACCCTTTGTGACTTTTCCTGGCAATAGTCAACAACACAGAGAGGCAACATCCTGTCACCTCTAGTCATCATTCTCAACAACAATCTCCGGCATATTTTGTTCCTCAGGGTCAAATGCCATATCCGTACCCTTGTTATTACATGCCACAGTCAAATCAAGTTCAAGTTCCTATGGCACCACAACCTCATGCACTACCAGAACCTCAGCCATCCCAATCTCATCAACAACTCAACCTCAACAACACAGCTTCTTCACCCCAGGAGTTGTTGACTGGAGCAGTTTACCAGATGACATGTCTGGTCATGACCAACTGTTCTCAGGTGCTGGTCAACATGGTGGTGACAGTCCTTTTGGAATCTAGCTCTTATGGCTTTGGAGTCTGCTGATACTTCATTTTCTAATGCCTCTACACCTCAGGTATCACAGGTATCCTCTGAGGCAAAAGCCAAATTATGTTCTGAACCATGCATAGCAGCATTTGCTTCCATTAGAGAAGCAAATGTAGCTCTAATTAATAAGAACATTGAGCTAGAACAAATAATTTCCAAAAACAAAGCTGAGTTTGAGTCTGTGCTTAAAGATAAAAATGATGAGATTTATAAACTGAATTGCCAAATAATTGATGATAAGGCTAGAGAAGAAGTACTTCTAGAGAAGTACAAAGATCTCAAAGAAACCCTTGCAGTTACCCAGGTCGAGTGTGATAGATGGGTACAATCATGCAAAGGTTTTGAAATGCTTCTTAGTAAGCAATCTGCTTCAAATGTGAAGTTTGGAATTGGTTACAATCACACTGCTCCACCTACAGATTTTACCCCAAGAGCAGAGGTAGAATCTGATGGTGAGAGTGATAACCAATCCATCACATCATGTGATCTACTTCTGATACAGCACAATCAGAAGTAGAAGTCAGCATCAAGCCCTCTTTGAACTTATCAGCTGATGTTGATGGTTCAAATGCTGACATTCACATGATAAATGAGTTGATCAACTCAGGAGTTAATCCTGAAGGTCCTGAAAGGACTAGAAGCAGGATCTAACACCTGAAGTTCAAACTTCAACTGCTGTCAGTACTGAAGAGAAGAAAACTGACAGTAGAAAGAGTTTGAAGACCACTAAAGAGGCAGTCAAGAAAGCAAACAATGCTTCCAAAGCATTGAAGAACAAGTCTTCAGTTGCTTCACCCTCTTTAGTTGATGATCAACCTAAGTGAAGAAGAAACCATGTGAAGTATGTGGTCTGTTCAATCATCTTACAGATGATTTTTGGTACAAAGAGGTTCCAAACTCAAACAAAAGAAGAAATTAAAGAGAAAATGGTAAAAATGAAAACTGAGTTTGAGACCACATTTGTATCAGCAACATCAAATCCTGTAACCCTTAAGTCCTCAAAGAAATCCAAAAAGGAAGGGGTTAAACAGGTGACAGCTGAGAGTGCTCAGAAGAAGAAGGTGCAACATAGGAACTTATCAAACTCCACTGGCAATGTGTCTGATGAGCTGAAAGCTTTATCACAAAATCAGACACAGCTGGTAATGATGGTTCAACATCTGTTGGGTAGAGTTAACCAACTAGACACTCCTATGTTGAAACCACAAAAAAGGAGGTCCAAGCCAAAGGACTCCTCTTCTACACCATCTTCTTCCTCTCAGGCTGTTGTTTCAAATAAACCTGTTAGTTTACCATCTATTGATGAGACCAGGCCCAAAACCAAAAAGGTTTGGGTCTCTAAAACTAACTGATTGTTTATTATTGCAGGGTTTCAACATGCCAAAGTAGCATCTGGTATGTAGACAGTGGGGGATCTATGCACATGACTGGGAACAGCTCTCTTCTTCATGACTACTCTCAAGGAAAGAAGGGATTTGTCTCTTTTGGCAATGATGCTAGGGGTTACATCATCGGTAAGGGCTTTGTCTCCAATGGAGAAATCAAATTTGATGATGTTAATCATGTGGAAAATCTCAAGTACAATCTCTTGAGTGTCAGTCAAATGTGTGATAAAGGCCATGTTGCCCTTTCACCAGTCAAAACTGTAGGATTCTGTCATCCAAAGTTTTGCACTTGATTGACAAGGTGTTGGATGATCACACTCTCCTGAAAGCCAACAGGACAGGAAGAGTGTATGCCTTAGATCTTTCTAAGAAGATAGATCTCAAAGGCAATCCTTGCCTATTTTCCAAAGCCTCTTCTCAAGAATCTAAACTGTGGCACAGGAGGCTTGGTCATGTTAATCTCAAAAACATGAATCAGCTTACCCACAATAGTTTTTCAGAGGCTTACCAATAAAGGAGTTCCACTGTGATGAAACCTGCACTGCGTGTTTAAAAGGAAAACAACACAAAGTCTCATTCCCTCCTATTGAAGTGCCTAAGTCCACTGCCTGCTTGCAATTACTGCATATGGATCTATTTGGTCCTGTGAGAGTAATGAGCATGGCAAAGAAGAAATACTGTCTGGTAATTGTGGATGATTACTCTAGATTTGTATGGACTTTCTTTCTACATTCAAAGGTGAGGCTGCTCAGAAGATTATTCACTTTGTGTTGTATATTGAGAAGCAGTATTCCTTCCAGTCAAGTGTATTAGGAGTGACAATGGAACTGAATTCAGAAATCATACACTTGATGACTTCTATCTTTCAAAGGGAATCAAAAGGCAGTTCAGCATTCCAAGGACTCCAGAACAAATGGAGTAGTGGAGAGAAAGAACAGGACCCTCATTGAAGCTGCAAGTCCATGCTGGCTGACTCAGGTTTGCCACTGACCTTTTGGGCTGAAGCTGTCAACACAGCTTGCTATGTGCAAAATAGAGTTTTAGTAAATCAGAGGTTGATGAAGACTCCATATGAAGTTCTCCATCATTTGGCTCCTCTGATTTCATTTTTCAAAGCATTTGGGTGTCCCTGTTTTCATTCTCAACACAAAGGATCAACTCCATAAATTTGATCCTAAGGTGGATGCAGGGTATTTTGTTGGGTATTCATCTACTTGCAAGGCATACAGAGTCTTCAACTGCAGACAAAGATGGTTGAAGAAACTCTACATGTTAAGTTCAATGAATCTCCAAAGGACAAGATTCCACAAAGCCCTGTGGAGTTATTTGATTTGGACATACTGCAATATGTCCTTATCAAACTCCTGCTGTTGCTCCTGTCAACAGTTCACCACCTGGTGGTACTGCTGATGATGATGATGATGATGCAGTACTCACCTCTTCAGGTTTAGTGATCAGCTGCCTGATTCAGCTAGACCTGATGTTCCTGTAGCTCCAGTAGCACCATCCACAACAAATGCTGATGAGATATCTTCGAATTCAACTTCCTTTGAATTACCATCCACTGATTGGTTTCAAGGAAATGATTCACCATCACCATCTGTTACTGCTGAGCCTGCTACAAACACTTGCACAGATCTCATTGTGTATCAAGATCTGAAGAATCACCCTATGTCTCAAATCATTGGTGATATCACTCTGCGGAGTATCAACAAGATCAATTGTCAAATTTCTGCTTCTCTATGCTCTCTTCATCAGTCAGCAAGAGCCAAAGAATTATCACATTGCTTTAAAGGACAATGGATGGGTTGATGCCATGCAGCTTGAGCTTCTTCAGTTCAAGAAACACAAGTGTGGGAACTGGTTCCTCTACCTCCAGGTAAGTGTGCAATAGGCACTAAATGGGTGTTTAGGAACAAAACTGATGAAAATGGGCTTATTGTTAAGAACAAGGCCAGACTGGTTGTTCAGGGGTTTGCACAAGAAGAAGGTATTGATTATGATGAACCTTTGCCCCTGTAGCCAGACTGGAAGCAATTCGATTGTTTTTAGCTTATGCTGCTTATCAAAATCTTAAAGTTTTTCAAATGGATGTCAAAAGTGCATTTTTGTATGGAAAAATTAAAGAAGAAGTTTTATGTATGTCAACCTCCAGGCTTTGAGGACAATAAACATCCTAATTGGGTGTATAAGCTTGATAAGGCTCTTTATGGGTTAAAACAAGCTCCTAGAGCCTGGTATGAGACATTATCAAACTTTCTTCTAGAAATAATTTCACTAGAGGCTCCATAGATAAGACTTTATTCATTAAGAAAGCTGGGCAGCATAATCTACTTGTTCAAATTTATGTAGATGACATCATTTTTGCATCCTCTGATCCAAAGTTGTGTGATGCCTTTACAAAGTTGATGCAACAGAAGTTTGAAATGAGTGCCATGGAGAGTTACAATTCTTTCTGGGGTTGCAAATCAAACAAAAGGCTGATGGAATTTTCATTCATCAGTCCAAATATACAAAAGATCTTTTGCAAAAGTTTGATTTACAAATTGTAAGCCTTGTTCTACTCCCATGTGCAGCACACACACAACTGGATACAGATCAGAAAGGTAAAGTGGTTGATGAACACTTTACAGATGTATGATTGGGTCCTTGATGTATTTAACAGCTTCTAGACCAATATTATGTTTGCTACATGTGTTTGTGCTAGATTTCAGGCTGCACCTAAAGAGTCTCATCTGATTGCAGTCAAGAGGATCTTTAGATATCTGCAAGGCACTCCATCTCTAGGTTTATGGTATTCTACTGGACATTCTGGTAAATTAGTTGCTTTTTCTGACAGTGACTATGCAGGTGTAGTTGACCAGGAATCAACGTCTGGTGGATGTCAATTCCTAGGCAACTGCTTGATTTCTTGGCAGAGCAAGAAACAGACCTCAGTTGCTACATCAACTGCTGAAGCAGAGTACATTGCTGCTGCAAGTTGTACATCTCAGGTACTCTGGCTTCAAAACCAACTTTTGGATTATGGCATTAAGAGACTAAGACTCCATTGTTAATGGATAGTGCTTCAGCTCTTTGCATTGTCAAAAATCCAGTCCAGCACTCTAGGACCAAACATATAGAGATCAGACATCATTTTATAAGGGATTGTTTTGAAAAAGGTCTGTCTGATTGATCCTAAGTTTGTGCCTAGTGCTGATGAGCTTGCAGACATTTTTACTAAGCCTTTGGATAGTTCAACTTTCCAAACCTGGTGTTAAGGCTTGGTATGCTGCAGCTAGAATAAGTGACAACTACTGATGATCTTAGTAATAAGTACTGATGATCATTAGTACCTATGTCACATATAAGTACTGATGAGCTCTTTTACCCTCAGTAGTTTTTATAACTACTGAAGGCTAAATGTCTCACAAGTACTGTAGTACTTCATCTGTTCTAAACTACTGATGTAGTTACAACTACTGATGCAGTTACAACTACTGCAATCAGTAAAAACAGATAAGTACTGATGTCCTATGAAACAACTGAATCAGCCAAAAAGACTGATGAATGTGTTGAGGACAGTATGAACAGCTGAAAAGCTAAGAATTGACGAAAACAGCTGAAGAGAACTTTCTCTTCAGTCGTTTGTACAACTGCTGTTTCATTCTAAACAACTGAAGCAAAACCATGTCTTCAGTAGTTTTATAACTACTGATGACTAATACCAAGTCTTCAGTTGTTTACAACAGCTGATGACAAAACACTGTCTTCAGTAGTTTCATAACTACTGATGACAAACACCAAGTCCTCAGTTGTTTCAATCATCTGAAGTCAAAACCACGGTCTTCAGTAGTTTTCTAAACTACTGATGCCTAACACCACGACTTCAGCTGTTTCAACGTCTGAAAGGATAATACCATGTCAACGGTCGTTTAAAACTACTGATGACTAATACCACACCTTCAGTCGTTTCTTACCCGTACCCTACCCTATAATATCCTAACCTAAGCTCTCAATGCTTCATCTTCTTCAAACCTAACGTTCCTCTCCAAACTTCCCTCTTCTCCATGGCGTCCATGCAAATTAAACCGCGACACAACTGTGTTGCCTACCTCACTAAATCGCCCATCTGGACTAAGTTCGATACTGCTATCGATCTTATGGTTCAGTCCCAATACAACACGGCATTTCTTCTGAATCCCATACTACATGCCGAATCCTTGCACAATTTTGGATGAACGTTACTGTTACCACTGGGGAGAACAACACACCATTCCTCCAGTCGGTCGTAAACAACAAAGAAGTAGTCATCACTCCTGCAATAATCCGCAAAATTCTTCATCTGAATGATGCTAGTTCTCCTGCTGGATATCCAAAGGGCACCACTGATCTATCCTTTGCCCAACATGGATATCAAGGCGATCTCAGTGCCTCCACTATCTGAAGAAACACTTTAATGACGCTGAGCGCCTAATCTTTCACATGGTGAATGTATGTTTGGCCCCTAAGACGTCGTCTTGGGATCAAATGTCGACGAAATGGCAGCAGGTAATGTATTCTATCCTTGAGCAACAACCACTAAACTTTTCAGAAATAATATTTCAGAGCTCAAAGATATGGCTCAAAAACTAACTGCCAACCGTTGGTACTTTATCCACGGTTCATAATGGCCATTATTACAGACCAGCTTAATGCTGAGGGACTTGTTGGCTTGGGAGTCCCTGCTACGGCTGTTCTGCCGGAAGTATACTCCCGGCACAACTCTGACCAGACACTTAAAATGGCTGCCAAGCTGCGAAACCACCCACGCAGCTGGAACCCACAGCCACAACCACCTCCAAATCAAAAGTCCCCACCAAACCCACCAAAAGAAACCCAAAACGGCTACTCAGGGAATTGAGTCCCCTGAGGATGCCCCTGCAACACAAACGCAGGATATATCCACTAGTCCAAACACCCTAGTGGATACAATGACTCTTCCAGCCATAGCCGCTCAAGCTTCCTCTCAACAGGAGCCTGCAGCAACCACAAAGGGGTACCTACATATCTGGGATCTTCCTCACTTGAGGGGATTGCCATTGAAGAGCACCAACCTCCCCAGGTGCACACTGCTTCTATCCCTTCACCCAAAACAACCGCCCCTCACAGCCCAACTTTAATAGTTGCACAAGTGCTGACTCAACTGCACTCCTCACCCCCTCCCCAGCAACCACTCACTACTGGGAATACCTCTACAATTGAGGGGGAGGAACACAGTGCACTTGAGAACCCACAGCACAGGGTTTACAACTTCTATCTCCTGGTGTAGACAAGGAGCTTAGAATATCTAGTGAGGCTGCCACCTCCTCTGACTCAGCACATGATCAGAATGAGGCTGGTAACATTGCCAAGACCTCACTAGAGGCAACAGCTGATGATGGACACTGTCCTGAGGCTGGAAGTCCCCAGTACCAAGCACAAGGGGCACATGCATCAACTGGTCTACACCTAGTGCATGTAAATCCTGCTCTAAGCAGGAGGTCAGATGATTCATCTTCGGCTGATGATGACCTGGGCTTTTTCTACGATGTTCTTGCCCAGAACACAATCCTTGAAGAGAAAGTCAGTAGGCTGCAAAACCTACTTGATCAACTCTCCCAAGGAGAAAGACCATCTGCCTCTACCCACCCACAGATGGCACCTTCACTTGAAGGTTCCCCAAACACTGAGCCACTCCAACTCAACCACCTGCCTCTGCTTCAGGCCCTACTTCTCAGGAACACCCTCCTGAGCAAATAGGTGCTGTACTCAAAATTCCCTCCCTCTCATCACACCCATAATCACTGATATTGTGACCAAAGCCATTGATGAGAGGCTTTCCAACTTTACAGCCCTTGATTGATGCTGCTGTCCAAAAGACTCTTTCCGCGGTACAAACCCCTTCCTCCAATGCATCCAAAAAGGGGGAGAGTACTGCAGTGAAAGAAAAGAAGAGGAAAAGATCCGAGGAAAAGAAGGAAGCGAAGCAAGCCCAAAGGAGGAAAAGAACAGCAACCAATGCTCACCTACAAGCGAAGAAAGGTGCTGATGATCACATTGCTGAAGATAAAGCCTTGGAGCTACTGATAAAAGAGGCTGATGCCGAACACAGCAGATCAATGGACAACATCATTGATCAGCTGTTTAGGCAAGGCCATGACACCAATAAACTTGACTCTGAGATTCGACGACTAGAGATTGAAGAAATCCAGAATAGATGGGCAAGTTATGAAGTGTTAGAAAGAGAAAGGCTTGAAATCATGATTAGATTTATTGCAAAATATCTTGGAAGATCAATGATCGAAATCAAAGCTTGGTCCAGGGACAGTATCTTGGCAATCACCACCAGATCTGTTCGTCTGAAGCATATACTAAGGGCTTGTTATTGAAGCTTTGAATGAAGCGGTGCTGGGAGCAGGACTGAGCTAGCCAAGCAATCAAAAGCCACACTCACCTCAAGGATGCTAGAACAGCCTGTCAACATTCCGCACCAAAACCACCCAAAACACAACCCACCAAACCAACTCCCTTACCCTCAAAACCCATAGCCGATGATATACCCTTGAAGAAGAAGAGAAGGATATTGAGGCTAGAAGATGATGAAGAAGATGATGAAGATAGGCTGCCGCTCTCAGCTGTGATTCAGTTGCCTAAGGCCACAAGTCACTCCTCAGCAATTACCCCTGAAGTCCAGAGACAAATGGTTAAAGTGAAGCTAGAAGAAGAAGAGCTTCATAAACAGCATGATGAGGAATTGCTGAAGAGAGTTGACAAAGCTTATGCAGCCACATCTTCTATCATCAATATGAGAAGCAAGCCCTCAGACTTTACACTCTCAGGCATACTTTCAATATCAAAAGGAAAGAGTGAGGATTTGGCCTGATCCCAGGGTCTCTCACAGAATCATAAGAAAAATATACCTCAGAGATACATTGGCCAGGTGAAAAAGATCGTAGATGAGTGATCTCTCTGGTCTTTGTAGTTTCACCCTGGGAATCCTAGAAGACTTCAAGAAGGCCTACAAACTAATCTAACCCCTCAGAAGATGCTGGAAAACAAATAGTGAAAAGGGGTTAGTTTACAAGAGGCTGAGGAAGTCAGGAAAATGAGCTCCAGTTGTTCCTAGAGGGTAATCACCCGGATGATTTGCTTACAGAATAATAACAACTGTGGAGCTAAAGAATGGGAAACAGGCCAAATACCTGTCTGAGTATTATGGGCTGAATCATTGTTTGAAGGAGGTGCTGAAGAGCTAACCATGGAGGAACAAATCACCTTCCTTGAGGCCTACACAAGAGAGTCGTACAGACTCATTATGGGGAAGTAATCTCATGAATGGGATAACAACTCTGTGTCCTGTTCCCCAAAACAGAGTTCCCATTCATACTCTGCCAAACAAATATTTGAGGTTTCTTCCCCAGGCCGGAGCTTACATGGGTCATCTTCTCTACTGATCAGAAGAAAAAAAACCAACACTCTGCTTGCCAACAATAAGTGGGACAACGAATAATTTAGAGGTTTTGGCTGCATTGGTTCAGGGGGAGTTTGTTGGACCAAAAGAACCAATGAGCCAAGATCAGAAAACCTCTAAGTCCCACATGGTATCACAACAACTGCTGAAAGACTCATCAGCAGTTTGACAAGTGCTGAAGACTTCAACAGCTGAAGATCAAGTGCTGAAGATTCCAACAGCTGAAGAACTAAGTGCTGAAGTACAACAGCTGAAGAACACAAGACTAAAGCTGAAAGACCAAGTACTGAAGTACAACAGCTGAAGAGTTTACAAGTGCTGAAGATCAACAACTGATGTACAAAGCCTGAAGACAAAGACTGAAGACATCAGCTGATGATATCTACTGAAGTCATCAGTTGATGAAACATCTGAAGGTCAAAGTCTGAAGATCAAGTACTGAAGCGTCAGTAGTTTGTCACAACTGCTGAAGAGTATTTCTTCAGTAGTTTGTCACAAACTGCTGAAGAGTATGTTCAGTAGTTGTGATATCATATTTTATATTTCTAGTTTCTTAGTTTTATATTTTGTACTTAACACTCTGATATTTCGCAGTAGTTGTGAACATTTCAGTAGTTTGTTAAGAGTTAGTTTTTTTTGTATTAGATCTGCCAGTTGTCACTTTCCGTGATAACAGCAGCGATTGTTGCACTCTAATAAGAGTGACAACCTATTGTAATAAGTGGCATGAATGAGGAATGATGAATGTTTAATTAGAAATATTCTACATCTATAAACTTCCTTGAAATCAGAATATTATTCTCCCCCATAACCGTTGCGCTTTAATGCATACAAGTATCGATTGCTTGCTACAATTTGTCTAATTCTTGTTCATATTCTGCTGCTTTGAACTCTAATACATCGACTTGTGATCACTGATCCTTCAATGTTTTCTTTGAATTGAACCTTTGTGGATTCAATTCGTATTTTTTTGACGGGTTTGCTAGAACACAAAATCTAAGTTTAACCATTTAACTTTCAGAAAACGCAGCGGATATAAATATAGCTTTAAAACCCATTTTAAAAGCTGAAAATTTCATGTTCTTAGTGATCTTTTAAGATGTAAACAAACCCAAATCAAAAGGATCATTATATGTGAATGAACAAGCTATAATATGAGTAAAACTATATATAAAATCACAGCCACAATGAGCTGTGATTACTACCTCTTTGAGCAGCAAGAAAACGACCAAAAGTGAGAGATTTGGGATGCTAAAATCGGCCAAGAACTCAAGTGTAGAGGTCCTCAAGTGTCTTATACCCCAAGCCCTTGCAATACACCTTCTTGTTAGGTAGATTATCACCAAGAACACAACAAAGCTTGCTCTTCAAAAACTCCCAAGGAAGCTGCCAGGTTCGAAACTTTTGAGAGAGAAAGAGAGAAGTTTTTGTTGCATGCAATGAGAGTGGTTTTTGAGAATGAGAGACCTAGACTACTTATGTGTGTTATGTTCAAGACCAATTTGGTCCAATAGAAATCAAGGGGGGGGGACGGCCAAGGAGGTTTAAATTTGGGTTCCCTCCTTCAAATATCACACATTAAAAGTCTTGTTAACTAGACATACAAATAACAATTTAATTTGTATGTACAAGTTATATACAACTTATACAATTAACCATTTAACTTATAAGTTGTAGTTTCTCATTATTATTTGGTGTCATCTAACTAATTTAAATAACACTTCAAATAATATTATTGAACAAAATATCCTAATAAGTTGTTCCCTCTCATATGCAATTTATTTAGAAAACCCATTTTCTAAATTGGTGTAATATTTAATTGCATGATCTTATCATCAATTAAATATTAATTGGTGTTTGCTAAGCTTGTTATTGGGTATAACCCGACTTGGATCATAACGTACTAACCACATCAATATTCTAAGTGTCTTGGGCACACAGAATCCTTCAATCTCCCACTTGCCCAAGATTCATAGAAGATTGATGCAAGCAGTAAATACCGCCTAACAACGGTTTACTACCCTTAATACGCATGACTTATAGCCATTCAATAACATCATCTCTTTCAAGTACCCTACTTGAAATGATTTAGGTGAATCAATCATCAATCCTTTGTTAGATATCATGTTAAATCCAAGGACACAGAATGATCATTCCTTGTTGATTTAACTTAATCAGGCCTTAGACATCTAACTCTCAACGAATAAGAGGAACAAATTCCATCTTGACTACATACGTTTCTCACAAACACCTCGTGTTATACCTGAACATACCCTTATGTACTGTCCACTATTTCAGGACAGTGAAGAATTAGCTCAAGGTATAAAACTTGGTGAATATCAAAACCCAATATGTATCTCAGGTCTGAGGATACCAAATGATATTCGCCTTTTACTCAAACTTACTTATGATCAATCGATAAGATTCTATGTAGTAAAATTTGAGGTGCGGGTTAGTCCAATATTTGTATCCCACAAATATCTATGAACCTTGGTAGCAACCCATTGCTCTATATTCATCCTTATGAATATCAACCAATCCAAGTTCATAATAATCTTACTTTCACACTTGTTCCCACAAGTATGAGCGACTACGGACATTTTAGAGTAAACATTTTACTCATGGATAAAACATGCTAATTTGGAACATTAATTGAAACATTATAACCAAATAATTTTATTCAAATAATAAAGAGTTCCACATATCCAAATACAAAATGTACAGATCAAATCCAATCACTAGAATATCGAAGTCCCATGGCACAAGTATGACATTCATGCTTTGCCTTTTCAAGGAGCTTCGTGAGAGGATCCGCAATATTTTGATCCGTGTGAACTTTGCGAATACATATCTTTCCCTTTTCAACTTCATCTCGTATGTAGTTGAATCTCCGCTCAATGTGCCTAGTCTTTTGATGAGCACGGGGTTCCTTGATTTGAGCAATCGCACCCTCGTTATCACAAAAGATCTCTAGGGGGTCCTGAATGGAAGGGACAACCCCTAGATCGGCAATGAATTTCTTCAACCATGCAGCTTCTTGAGCTGCCAATGAGGCGGCGACGTATTCTGATTCTGTAGTTGATAGAGCCACCACATCCTGCTTGGAGCTCTTCCAAGAACCGCTCCTCCATTCAGAATGAAAATGTATCCCGATTGTGACCGAGAATCATCACGATCGGTTTGGAAACTCGCATCCGTGTAACCTTTTACAACGAGTTCCTCGTCACCAGATCCATAGATTAGGAACATATCTCTTGTCCTCCTTAGGTACTTAAGTATGTTCTTAACAGCCATCCAATGACTGTCTCCAGGATTTTGCTGGTATCGGCTTGTCATGCTTAAGGCGCATGACACGTCCGGTCGAGTGCATATCATCGCATACATGATGGATCCAATAGCAGATGCGTATGGGATTGCCTTCATTTTATCTTGCTCATCCTTTGAGCTTGGACATTGAGTCGTACTCAATATCGTTCCTCTTTGAATAGGTACGGTACCTTTCTTAGAGTTTTCCATCTTGAACCTTTTCAAGATCTTATCAATGTATGCACTTTGATTCAAACCAATCAACCGCCTTGATCTATCCCTATAGATCTTTATTCCCAGAATGTAGGCGGCTTCACCAAGATCCTTAATGGAAAAACAACTTCCAAGCCAGGTTTTTACACCTTCCAGGTTGGAATGTCATTTCCAAATAGTAGTATGTCATCAACATACAATACTAGGAAAGTTATTGTGCTCCCACTAGCCTTCTTATACACAAGCCTCATCAGCGTTTTTGATGAAGCCAAATTTCTTTACCTCCTCATCAAAACGGTGATTCCAGCTTCTCGATGCTTGTTTCAATCCATAGATTGATTTCTTTAACTTGCATACTTTATTAGGATGTATTGGATCGACAAAACCTTCAGGCTGAACCATATAGACATCTTCCTCAAGATATCCATTTAGGAAAGCGGTTTTGACATCCATTTGCCAAATCTCATAATCATAATGAGCAGCTATGGCAAAAAATATCCTTATAGACTTTAGCATCGCAACAGGTGAGAAGGTTTCATCATAATCAACCCCTTGAGTTTGAGTGAAACCCTTTGCTACAAGTCTAGCTTTATAAGTATCCAAGTTTCCATGCATATCGGTTTTCTTCTTGAAAACCCACTTACTTCCAACTACCTTGGAATTAAGGGTGGTACAACAAGTTCCCAACTTGATTGTCATACATGGATTGCATCTCAACGTTCATGGCTTCAAGCCATTTGTCACAATCCGAATTGGACACTGCATCATGGTATGTGGTTGGTTCATCTGAATCTACCACATAGCATCCATCCACGAAAAATCCGTATCTTTCAGGTGGATTACTAATTCTACCACTTCTGCGAACGTCTTGTGTGTATTGATCAACCCCTTGATCATCCTCAACATCCTCATGTTGAGTGCTAGTTTCAACCAAACGTGCATTGGGTTGTGGTTCTTGATCCTCTTCAAGGTCCACTGTTCTACTGCCACTCCTTCCATAAGGAACTTTGCTTCTAAGAACTCACCCTTTCTGGCAACAAACACCTTTTGTTCCAGTGGATCATAGAAATAATATCCCATAGAATCTCTAGGATATCCAACAAAGATACACTTGGTGGATCGGACTTCCAATTTGTTTGGGGTGGGAGTCTTAACATAAGCCTCACATCCCCAAACCCTTAAGTATGATAGGGATGGAACTCTTCCATGCCATATCTCAAAAGGTCCTTTCCACCTTTTTGGTTGGGGCCATATTTAGAATACGGGCCGCGGAGAGCAAAGCGAAACCCCAAAATGATAGAGGTAATGTGCTTCTAGCCATCATAGATCGACCATATCCAATAAGGTTCGATTCCTCCTCTCAGACACACCATTGTGTTGTGGTGTTCCAGGTGGAGTAAGTTGTGAGACAATCCCACAACTCCTAAGATGATCTTGAAAAGCATCACTTAGGTATTCACCTCCTCTATCGGTACGGAGAACTTTAATTGACTTGTTGAGTTGATTTTCTACTTCATTCTTGAAGATTTTGAACATTTCAAAAGCTTCATCTTTGTGCCTCATAAGTATACATACCCATAGCGACTATAATCGTCGGTAAAGGTAATGAAGTATCTTTCACCATTCCTAGTTGTTGCTTTAAAGGACCACATACATCCGAATGTATGATTCCTAATAAATCTTTTGCCCTTTCGTTAGTACCACTAAAGGGTGCCTTAGTCATCTTTCCTTGTAAACAAGATTCACAAACATCAAATGAATCACATTCATTTGTTTTTAAAAGACCATTCTTTTGAAGTGTTTGTAAACGTTTCTTGTTTATATGGCCAAGACGACAATGCCAAAGATAGGTATCACTCAAGTCCAACTTGAGTTTCTTGGTGTTAGTTTGGTACAATGAGCTATTTAAAGTATTTTCATGAACCAATTCATAAATACCATTAATGGGAATAGCTTTAAAATAGAACATACCATTAAAAGAAACATGAATATCTTTTCAACAAATGATAATACATATCCAAATTGTTTTAACAGGGCTACAAAGATAATATTCCTAGTAAAACTAGGAGCATACAAAACATTGTTCAAAATCACTTCCAAACCATTTGGAAGTTTCAAGATGTAGTCACCACGGGCTTCAACTTAAACTTTAGCCCCATTGCCCATGTAGAGGCTTACATCCCCTTTCTTGAAGTCACTACTTCTTTTGAACCCCTGCAACAAATTGCAAAATGTGAGTTCTACATCCGGTATCTAATACCCATGTGTTAGAGGATATCATGTTTAAATCAATATGGATCATGTATATTGTACCTGAGGTCTGCCCGGCATCCCTCTTTGCTTTCAACTCTTGGAGATGGACAGGACAATTCTTTGCCCAATGTCCAATCTCCCCACACTTGAAGCATGGGTCGTTAGTAGCAACCTTTTGCTTTTTCTCTTGTGGTTTGGGTGGCACCCTTGCCACCCCTTTCCCTTTCCCCAAGCGGGTCCCTTACCCTTGGCACCTTTGCCTTGGGTGCGGGACGAGGCCTTTTATTGTTCCCACCTTCATTGATGGTGAGAACGGGTAAAACCCTTTTACCCATGGCCGCCTCCGTTTTGAGCATTGAGTGAAGCTCACCAATGCTTTTGTCCCAAGCATTCATGTTGTAGTTCAACACGAATGTCTCAAACCTCTTGGTAAGGCCATTTAGGATCAAATCCGTGGCCAATTCCTTCGAGACGGGACAATTAAGCCTCTCGAGGCGGTCAATGTGACTTTTCATCTTAAGTACATAAGATGAAACAGATTGGTTGTCGTCCATACGACATGCATGGAGTGCTCGAACCGTTTCGAAGCGCTCAACCCTTGCTTGCTGTTGGAACGTTTCCTTCAGTTGGGTTATCATGTCGTAAGCTCCGTGGTGTTCATACTCCTTTTGGAGATCCGGAGTCATGCTCGCTAGCATGAGACAAGACACTTGGACGGAGTCCTCAGTGTATTTCAGCCAATCGTTATAGGCCTCCTCATCATCCTCGCTAGGTTGATCGGGGATAGGGTCGTCTAAAACATATGATCTTTTCTCTTGCTTGAGAACGATTCTCAAGTTTCGATACCAATCAATAAAGTTGTTATGATTTAGACGTTCCTTTTGGAGGATCGCTCGTAGTGATTGGTTGGACGCGGATGAGTTATCGAGATTTTCATTATTGGTGGCCATCTACAAAATTTAACAAAGATCTATTTTAGTATTTTCGATATTGCTAATTTTAATAATTAATGCCTTTTAAGGTCACTTTTATATAAAATCTAGAACCCAACATTACATTTAAATTGTGGTTAGGTGACCTTTATCCCACGATTTAAATTAATAAGGTGGTCAACGTTGACGATTGCAACCATTTGCAACTTCTAGAGGTATGGGATCGACTTTAAACATCATATGTAAAGTCGGCATGTTAATCCATCAACACCATTTGGAAACCATATTGTAGGTGATCCATTAACATGGTTTGCAAATCAAGACATCCTACTTATACACACGTGTGAGTTTGCCAAAATGAGTGGTTAGGTGACCTTTATCCCACGAATTTGGTATTCTCACCTTAAGTCATAAGTTCCTTCAAAGTGGTTAGGTGACCTTTATCCCACTAAGAGTTCCAAGTGACTCAAGTGTTGTGTAAAAGGACGGTGTTGATCTTGTTTTTCAAATGTTTAGAGGTTTCATAATTCTAGTTTAGAAAACTCTATGTACTTGTATTTGCATGCAATCAAATACAAGGTACCCTATGGTCCTTTGATTAAAACCAATTTTAATCTTTAAAATCATTAACCATTTTAATAACTTTATATAAACTTTTAGAACCATCAATTTTCAGCTTGTTAAGTTGTTAGTGAGTTTGTTATGCATGTCAAAAATCAACCATTCAAACAAACAACAAACATTAAACAAGCATAAACGTTAACAATCATATGTGCATAACCATAGCCCTTATGTTGACAACACTTGTTTGCCATCACAAGTGTTGTCATATGGTCTTTTCTAAGGTTACAACAAGAGAACACATAGAAAGCTTCCAAAAGCCTCCCACTTGAAACCGCATCCAAAATGCTCCATGTTTCTTTTGTGTCTTCCTTTGTGCTTCCAAGGCATATGTCTTCATATTACAAGATATAAGGTCCTAATACATGATATCTAGTAAAATGAAATTACACTAATCTATTTATTACAACCCAATAATAAATAAATTACACTTGAAACAATTGATAATACAACCCATTGAATGAATGAATACAACCATTATAAACACCCAAACAACACAAGGTCAATGGCTAGGTTATGCACTAAAATAAGCATCCATTATATCATCCAAAATATAACTATGAATCCCCTTAAAACCAACGAATTTTCAGCCAACATAAACTGAAAAATTGGGTTTAGATGTTGTCCAAACAACACAACATATCAACATATATATATCTTTCAAGATTTAATCACAAGCATGTATAATATAATCTTGAAAGTTGGGGATTCAACAAAACAGAAACATAGCAGCCCCAAATCAGCTTATATGAGTTTATTATCATCCTTTAAAACCTTTTAAAGGACAAAACAAGCAAGTCATCCACATAACCTGGCTCTTGATGCCATTGACGGGTTTGCTAGAACACAAAATCTAAGTTTAACCATTTAAACTTTCAGAAACGCAGCGGATATAAATATAGCTTTAAAACCCATTTTAAAAGCTGAAAATTTCATGTTCTTAGTGATCTTTTAAGATGTAAAAAAAAACCCAAATCAAAAGGATCATTATATGTGAATGAACAAGCTATAATATGAGTAAAAACTATATATAAAATCACAGCCACAATGAGCTGTGATTACTACCTCTTTGAGCAGCAAGAAACGACCAAAGTGAGAGATTTGGGATGCTAAAATCGGCCAAGAACTCAAGTGTAGAGGTCCTCAAGTGTCTATACCCCAAGCCCTTGCAATACACCTTCTTGTTAGGTAGATTATCACCAAGAACACAACAAAGCTTGCTCTTCAAAAACTCCCAAGGAAGCTGCCAGGTTCGAAACTTTTGAGAGAGAAAGAGAGAAGTTTTTGTTGCATGCAATGAGAGTGGGTTGTTGAGAAGTAGAGACCTAGACTACTTAATGTGTGTTATGTTCAAGACCAATTTGGTCCAATAGAAACAAGGGGGGGGGGACGGCCAGGAGGTTTAAATTTGGGTTCCCTCCTTCAAATATCACACATTAAAGTCTTGTTAACTAGACATACAAATAACATTTAATTTGTATGTACAAGTTATATACAACTTATACAATTAACCATTTAACTTATAAGTTGTAGTTTCTCATTATTATTTGGTGTCATCTAACTAATTTAAATAACACTTGAAATAATATTATTGAACAAAATATCCTAATAAGTTGTTCCCTCTCATATGCAATTGAAAACCCATTTTCTAAATTGGTGTAAATATTTAATTGCATGATCTTATCATCAATTAAATATTAATTGGTGTTTGCTAAGCTTGTTATTGGGTATAACCCGACTTGGATCATAACGTACTAACCACATCAATATTCTAAGTGTCTTGGGCACACAGAATCCTTCATGTTTAGTCTAGGATTGAACACTATATAAGCCTGAGACTGATAATAACCTTCAACAAATCTCATCAGACAAATGGATGAAAATTTCCCAATGTCACGTGGTGTTTAATATTTAGACTAGACAACACATGGTTTGGGAATCCAATAAATGGTTTCCTACTAAACATCAGTTCTAAGATGTCATGTTACTTTCTTTAACAATCGGAGTTCAATTTGCACAAAGCTGATGTATAACTGCTTCTGCCCAGAAGGTGATTGGCAGGTTAGCATCGGCTAGCATCGTCTTGCTGCTTCAATAGTGGTTCTATTTCCACTACAGCTACCCCATTTTGTTGAGGAGTTCTAGCGCACTGAATTGATGAGCAATTCCTTTTGTTGCACAAAAGGGACTCATATTTTCCTTTTTGAACTCTGTACCGTTATCACTTCTTATTATTTTGACTTTCAGATCAAGTTGATTTTCAATTTTAGTGATAATTTCTTGAATGATTTGGGATGCTTCATTTTTATGAAGTAGAACGAACACCCATGTGAATCGAGAAAAGTCATCAATGATCACTAAACAATATTGTTTCTTTCCCATACTCATTACATGAGTTGGTCCAAAAAGATCCATGTGAAGTAACTTCAATGGAGTATTGTTAGCGTTCACCAGCTTGTTTTGTGAGACGATTTTATGTTGTTTTCCTTGAGACACGCCGAAC
The DNA here is from genome assembly GCA_025506515.1 of Flaveria trinervia. Lineage (NCBI taxonomy): Eukaryota > Viridiplantae > Streptophyta > Magnoliopsida > Asterales > Asteraceae > Flaveria > Flaveria trinervia. The sequence goes on along the minus strand of JACCIX010000279.1, from coordinate 134,810 downwards.
ATTGATCAATAAAATTGAATTCTTTTTGAGGAAGACCAATTACATGGTTTCCTTTGACTAACTTGTTCATATGTTTAAAGTTAGTGTGCCCCAAATGTCTATGCCAAAGCTATGACTCATCAAATGATGCTTTAGACAAAAGACATGTTTCTTCCTTAGGTGATGCAGACACAGGTTAAGACATATGTATTATTCTTTCTTGGAGTCTTTAAAACAACCATTCTTCAGAATTGAAATCCAGGTTTCAGAATGTAGCAGTGAGTGTCTGTAAAGTGAGTGGAATATTCTTGTCGCAGATCTGAGACACGCTTAGTAGATTGAAATTTAGTTGTTCACAGTAATTCACTCTATCAAAGCTCAGCATCCCATTTGTCACACATCCTTCTCCTGTAATCCTACCACTTCTGAATCTCCACCGAATGCCACAGTAGTTCCTTGTATGTACTTGAAATCATGAAGGAGGGAATGATCTCCAGTCATATGTTGGGAGTATCCACTGTCTACGTACCATAGGCTATTAGACCTGTGTGGATGAACCTACAAACAAAAAGAACTAATTAGAATAAGGAACCCAAGCCATGATGGTCTTGGGTTTCCCGTTCCTATTCATGATAGTCACCTCCTGGTATTTCCCGCTGAATAGTGATTTAGATGGAGGTGATCTGGGAGACTTTTGGCATTGAATTGGTCAAGTCATCTCATCAACATCTACTGAGGATTCGGATGAATAATGAAATCGTCGGTCTCTATTTCTTTGTAAAAGTTTAGCCCGAGTTTCATTATCAAAAGTTGGTTTTTGCTTAGGAAGGTCAAGTTTGTGTTTCATTGTGAGATGATTTCTTTGACCTTTCCTCAAATCCTTGAGGTTATTTCTGTCATTTGTTGATCTAGGTGTCCTAGATTGAGTATTATGAAGATGAGGTCTAACAGAATGCATCACAGTAGATGTTTTTGAGATGAGCTTGTGTGGGAATTCTCAACCCCTTCTGATTAAAGTAACAATCAGATGTATTGTTTTGTTCATGTCACAGATTGAACAATACTTGTTGAAATAGCAATTTTTGGTGGAGTGATTGTTCATATCACAGATTAACGATATTGATTAAAGAAGCATTTATCTGTCTTGTGATTAAACATGTCATAAATATCACATACATTTGTTTGTTTCTTGAATCAGATTTTTCTTTGTGTGACTCAACTGATACTTTCTTTTGATGAGTCACTTTCTTTTCTTTAGGTGATGAATCAGAATTAGCCATTTTAGTAGATGTTTCACACACACTACTTTTGTTTAGTTGTGTGGGCTGTTTCTGTTTCTTCAACCTACTTCTCACCTCTTTCTCAAACGGGTCAACATGTTCTTTGCTACAGATTTCAAACCCAACTCCCTGCCTTAACCTTGATGACTGAGGACTGATGAAGTTTTATGTGTTGAACTCAGTTTTACAATTTGTTTCTTTTTCAGTGAAACCTTTTCTGATTTTCTTGAATTTCATGGAGATACAATCTCAATATCAAAAGTACTCTCAGTAGTGGGTTTCACTATTTTGACATATTTCTGTTTGCCTTGAAAAACAGATGGTATGAATTTTATAAAAGGTACAATTGCTTTTACAGGGCTAATGGTTTCATGGCACTCACTGTCTTATCTGAGCACTCTTTGATTTTGATCGGGTGTCCTAACTTGATTTTATCCTCATTGGTTTCAAAATAAACATCAGTTTGTTTTGAGGATTGTTCAGTTGTTTCACTACTGATTTAGGTTCCATAGTTTTAGGTTCGATTGATTCAGAGAGTGAGATAGAGTCAGGCATGATAGAGTAATTGTCATTGTATGGTGGAGGACATGAATTATACCCAATCCCTGACATGTCCTTTGGATCCTTTTGTGAATCTAGCATCTCTTGCAGCTGACTGAAGACATTTGAAACTTTTCAAGTTTCACTTCAGTCATAGATTGTTGAGCTTTAGCTTGAGCTAACTTTTCAGTAAGTAGCTCATTTTCAGCTGCAAGATTGTATTTCTCACCATGCAATTTTTCTATGTCAGAAATAAGAGATTGATTTTGATTTCAAAACTTTTAGTTCTTTCTTCATCATTTCTGACTTCTCCTTTTCTTCTTTAATTTTATCTTCCAGTTTATGGTGTGTTCTCATACTCTTGTAATACATTTAGGCATTTCTCACACAAAGTTAGTTTTTACCTCAGTAGGCATTGAAGATGGTCCATCATTGATGTGTGCCATAAGAGCATGATTCTGGAATTGAGGCTTGACTTCCTCAGCATACACACTCCAGTCACATATTCCATCTTGTTTGATCACAAGGACACTGGCAGAAGGCTGACTGCTTGCATGGGCTTGATTAGTCAGCTGTGGTTGATTCTGGTATGTTTGTTGATTGATGAGAATGATGTTACTGCTGCTGTATTGATTGTTGAGTAATAGCTTGAATTGGGCTGTGATGATGATTGACCTGGAGAGTTCCTTGAATGGTTGTTTCTTTTAGGAGCATTCACTCTCTTGAGAAATAGCCAGTCATGCCATAGTTGAAGTATTTTACCTTGGATTTGTCATATCCAAGTTTTGTGTTCTCATTTAGGCTCAACTTTCTTCCTTTTGTGAAAAATTTCTTTGCTCTCATGGCAATCATTGCCATTTGCCACTATAGATCCATCTCCTAAACATCATCAGGATCTATTTCTTCTAAATCTTCCTGTATTAGGTGGGCAGAAGTGAGTCTTCCCCCTAAATATGCTTCAAAACTTGCAAAAAAAGGCATTGTAAGTTGCCTTTTGCTCTTCTGATATTAAGTCTTCTGGAGAGGCTTGAGGAGCAGTGGAGACTTTTGGTGCTTGAGCCGAAGTTGAAGGGTGATTAATAGTGGAGATGTAATGAACCCAATATTGTTCATTTGATCTCTTGATGAGATGAAGGCATCTTCCGCTGTGATGAAAGATTTTCAACAGAATGTGATCTGAAGGGAATTTGTAGGCTTCAATCACTCTTGGTCCACTCAGATTTCTGCTTCGTTCATTAGTTTGAAAGCTTCAATCTTGACTATCATAATGTCTAGAGTGGTACCTCAATATCAAGAGTATTTTTCAGCATTGTGACATTTGCTTCCAGCTTTCAGGTAGACTGTGAAGCATTTTCTGGTAAGTTCTTTAATGTTGTATGAAACACCCATAATTTCCAAGTCATTGACCAACTATAAAAATCTGTGCAGTTGTTTGAAATGGATTCTCCTTTGGGGTGATGGAAGGTTTCATACTGATTGACCAGCTTGTTTTGTTAATTTCAGCAACCTCACTCCTACCTTCACACATATTTTGAGAGCATCCCAAATAGCTTTAGCAGTTCCATACTTTTCCAATCTTTTCAGCATATCTATTTTGAGTGCTTGAGTCAAAATTGAGTATGCTTTGGATCAATTTTGATTTTCTTATAGTCTCTTCATCCAGAGTTAAGTCTTCAATTGGTATTAGCAGTCTTGTACAGTGCAGCTTGACCTGTTAATGAGTATCAGGAATGTGTGGACCCTTACATATTGAGATCCAAAAGTCAGGATCTACACCTATGATATAATTTCTGAACCTTATTCTCCATTGTTTAAACTCAGATTTGTGTTAAACATGGGAGGTTTAGGTGTATGACCTAGTTCAGAGTAACTATTAGAATCCATGTTGATTTGTGAAAGTATAGATTTAGTTGATTTTAAGATTGATTATGTTTGATGAGTCCAACTTGTTCAAGCAGTTCTTTCGAGGTTCAGAATGAGTATTCTTGTTGTTTGACAGAAGTATTCTTGATGTTTCCTAAGTAGAAATGATGATATCTACTACTAGCAACTTGATTATCAGATCAATCGAGTTCTATTCAGTCTGTGCATAGATCTGAGGAGAATCGAGAGCCAAAGCTTTGATACCAATTGACTGGGTTTGAGTAAGAGTGATATTATTACTAAGAATCGAATATGATAATCAAGTCAATGATTGAGTGGCGGAAACAAAAAATCAATGAACATTCAAAGCAAGAAAATTACTCATAATTGATGTTTGTATTGATATATGAAAGTTGATAAGTTACAGAGAATTATTACAACAAAAATTCTCTATCTATCAGCCGTCACCTCAGTACAGGGTAACTATTCATTATAGACAGACAAGATGCCTTTACAAAAGACCAAACTACCCCTAACCTATTACATTAGAAGCTAGTCTAAGTCTTGATCCGCATCTCTGCTTGTTCATCCGCATTGACAAATGCGGCGGGAGTTAATCTGATCAGCATTTCTACTTGATAATCAGTATTAGTAAGTTGGTCATCCGCATTGGTTAACGCGGATGAACAAATACTTGTGCGCATTTGGTTGGTCATCCGCATTTGTCAATGCGGAAGAGAAAATTCTGTCCACATCTTCTTTTGTTCTCCGCATTAGTCAATGCGGAAGAGTAACTTGTTCTTCAACATTAGTGTTAAGTCTTCCGCATAGTCAATGCAGAAGAGTAAACACTTGTCTGCATCAGAGTTATGTCTTCCGCATTGACTAATGCGGAGGATAACACTTGTTATTTTCCTTGCAGATCTTCATCCGCATTTGATCTTGGACTTGTGGGATTCGAGCTGAGCAATCATCAATTCACCCATTGAGTTGGCATGTATGATCCTTTCAGGGTGCAATAGAGTCAATCTCGACTTTAACTCCTCAAATGCCTTCTCTTGAGCTTGACCCAATACAAATTTATATCTTTTGGGTCAACTTAGTCAATGGAGAAGCTATATTAGAGAAGTCTTGAATGAATCTTCTATAATAGCCTGCCAAACTCAAGAAACTACGAATCTCGGATGGCGTATTGGGAGACTTCCATTGCATCACCGCCTCTACCTTTGCTGGGTCCACCATATCCCTTCAGGATTCACTACGTGACCCAAGAACTTTACCTCACGCAACCAGAACTTGCACTTGAAGAATTTAGCATGCAACTTCTCCCTTCTCAACATCACCAACACCTCTCGAATGTGTCTGGCATGCTCATTCTTGCTCTTTGAATAAATCAGGATATCATCAATAACATGATCCCGATTTATCTAACATTGGCCGACACACTCGATTCATTAGGTCCATAAAAGCAACTGGCGCATTGGTCAAACCAAAAGACATAACGAGAAATCGTAGTGCATATAACGTGTGCAAAAAGCTGTTTTAGGAATATCCTGCTCCTTTACTTTCAACTGATGGTAGCCAGATCCAATGTCTATCCTCAAGAACCAACTATCATTCTAAAGTTGATCAAACAGGTCATCAATTCTCGATAAGGGATACGATTCTTCACCGTAAGCTTATTCAACTCACGGTAGTCTATACACATCCTCATACTACCGTCCTTCCTCTTCACGAATAAGAGCGGTGCTCCCCAAGGGGAGATACTCGGTCGAATGAACCCCTTATCAAGTAACTCTTGCAGTTGTTCCATCAATTCCTTCATCTCAGTCGGAGCCAACCGATACGGTGCCTTAGCCATAGGTTGGGCACATGGTATCAGGTCAATCTGAAACTCGATCTCACGGTCAGGTGGCACTCTTGGTAAGTCTTCGGGAAACACATCTGGAAAGTCACACACCACCGGTATGTTGGTCAGTCGTGGTGTTGGCGTATCCACATCCTTCACGTAGGCCAAGTAGGCACTACATCTACAACTCATGCACTTTCCAACCACCGCCATTGAAATCACTTTCGGATCGTCGTGACTCGATCACCATAAACTGTCACCGAACACCCGTTAGGCGCTGTCAATCAAATCATCTTCTTGTGACACATAATATTCGCCTCGTAGTCTACAACCAATCCATCCTAGGACTACATCAAACCCTCCTAAGGTCATCACAAATGGTATAACAGGGAACTTGTGACCTTCTAGTTCTATGTCACATCCTTCTATCATATTGGAAATCCTGGTAGACTTACCTATGGGAGTTTCTACATCAAAGGGCGTATCTATGCTCCTACTACTAACAGGCAACTTAGCACAGAAGCAGCAGAAATAAAACTATTACTAGCACCAGAATCAAGTAACACAGAGGCTAAAGTTTGGTTTACTAGAATCGAACCTGACACAACATTTGGGTCCGTCCTAGCCTCCTCGTGCGTCCTCGTGAACGCTCTGGCACTTGCCCTCTGTCCTTCAGTCCCGGTCGTCTTCTTCCCTGCACCGGAACTTTCAGCCCTCGGCTTCTTGGAGTCTCTCCTCATGTGGCCCTCCTCACCATAAGTATAACACCTCCTTACCCTGAAATTCTTTGCCACATGTCCGGTCCTCCCACATCGGAAACAAATATTGGATCCCACTCTACATTCCCCGGTGTGCTCTCATCCACATTTAACACACCTCCTCGACCCCGCACCGGATGTGACCACACGTCGATCATCCACCCGTGCACCTTTGTTGTTTGGAGTGACTTCGCCACATCCAAATCGCTTCGTGTTCCAATTCCGGTCATCACAACTCTTGTTGCTGGCTTCTGCCACCACCACAGTTCTTTGATCATACAATCTCCCCACCAAGTCAATTGCCAATCTAAATATGCTCGGTCGGGCAGCGATCATGTGCCTATGGACATCTGCCGGCAAGCCCTGGATATATCTTTTAATCTTTCATTACAGAGGCATCACTTGATCTGGCACAAGCCGTGCCATCTCATTAAACTTTGTGGTGTATGGCTGATGTGTCATTGTTCCCGCCTCCAGCTGCAGGAACTCCCTTTCCACTATATCCATCTCTCTATGAGGACAGAACTCCTCGATCACCAACTTCTTCAGCTCCGCCCACTTCATCCTTCCAATTGCCCGACTATCCTTGGCTTGGACAATGTTGTCCCACCAGCACAAAGCTGAGTCCATAAATGAGTGGATAGAAAACTTCACCTTCTGATCTTCTTCGGCACTCGCTGATGTCGAGTACAGCTTCCATCTCTCTCACCCACAGTGAGTAGTAGCAGCAGTGCCATTACCATCAAAGGTAAGGGGCTTGCACCTTTGAAATTCCCCATAGTTGCAGCCTCGGTCGTCTCCTGCACAGGCTCTCTCCTCCTCATCATCATCGGAGAGAACCGTCTCAGTCTCTGGTCGCTCCCGTCCTCCCGAGAACCTATTCCTCTTTTTTCTTTCTCCTTCTTATAGCCTTAATCATATCAGTCACCATAGACGGTAGGATTGTCTGCATGACCTGATGCACCTCCTTTACAATAGCCTCCTTCATCAAGGCTCTTAAGTTAGCACTCTCGTCTCCGCCCTCTGGATGAGGGTCTTGGGTTCTTTATGAACCACCTTTTCGACTCTAGGCCTTCCTCTTGTAGCCCGTGGTTTGGCACCATGTCAACACGACCTCCTGGTTGAAGCTTTTGATGACCTACCACCGGCCATCATCTAACACACAATAAGATTCAAACACCAACACAATCATTCAAGGGAACAACTTAGTTTATGTCAAGTATAGTAAGTCCTTAATTACAGTGGCCAGTCATGATTAGCCACTTACTTTACTCTTCATACCCTAAGCATTTCCTATCCTAACTATATCAGTATCTAAATCTACTAACAACACACATAACAAATCACATAGCACGCACACATAATGACAGTTAACATTAAGATAATACCTGATGGCACGTAGCTACTCGGACTGGCATCCCTTCCTTTTTCGTCCCATTTTCAGTTTAAGTTTTGGTTTATTTTGAAAATTTACCCGTTTCACTTAAAATTTGGCTCTGATACCAACTTGTAAGGCCCCGTTCTCGGGACGCTCACAGCCGGTCGATCATCACACGGAATATATATATCTTCATTAACTTAAAGAAAACATTGCATCGGAAACATTAAAAACAACATTTCATTTCATTATAAAAACTTTTGCAAAATAATACATTGTTATCAAATTACAAAATACATGTTGCGTTACATCACAAAAGCATTATAAATATGGATGCCATCCAAAGAGAGCCAAGTAGCCGCCCCTTGCCATCCTCAGCAACCTTTACCTGCCAACTGGAAACACATAAAAGTCGGCGTTGCTGAGTGAGTTCTAGTTTTAAAATAAAACATACTTTACTTTTGTTTAAAACCATACTTTACTTTCTTTCAAATCATACTATAATTCCATACATGATCACACATCGTACGTACATACAGATATAACATTATTATCTTCTTTGCTGTTCATCACTTTCTTTCTTTATCTCTTTCTGGATCAGTGTCATTAGCTATACCCAAACATATGCACAAAGCGGGTACTAGGCCGAAGATCATAAATGACTTCCATAATGCATATAACCTGGCACCAGCACCGAGGAATGCGACAAGGATCCCAACTATATACTACACTCCAAACATATGCACAAAGCGGGTACTGGGCCAAAGATCATAAATGACTTCCATAACACACATAGCCTGGCACCAACACCAAGGTGAGTAATCACTATAACCATGTACAATATCACTGGTCAATCACAAAGACTAGACCACTGTGTGTATCCTTAAGGGTTAGCTAAACCACACACAGTTGAGCTTACGGCATTTTAGAGTCGTGCACCTCCGTACATTTTGCTTGCAAGCCTTTCTGTTGGACCAAAACAACCAATGAGCCTGATTAGAAAATCCTCTAAGTCCTACAGACATTACAACTGCTGAAGAAGATCACAACAGCTGAAGACATCAGCTGATTACAAGGTCTGAAGACAAAGTCTGAAGACAAGATCTGAAGATTTCTACTAAAGACAAAGTCTGAAAGTAAAGTACTGAAGACAAAGTCTGAAAGTGAAGTACTGAAGACAATGTCTGAAGCTATCAGCTGAAGACAACGTCTGAAGTAAAAGTCTGAAGAACAAAGACTGAAGACAAAGACTGAAGACAAAGACTGAAGACAAAGACTGAAGACCAGAGTGATCGGTAGTTGTCACAACAGCTGAAGTTATTAACCTCAATAGTTGTGATGGTTTTCCTTTCCAGTACTTGTAATTTACCTTTTTAGTAGTTTATAGTTTCAGTAGTTTTAGTTCAGTAGTTTTATGTTCTTGTACTTAGCATTCTCTGAGATGTGATCAGTTGTTGAGAACATTCTCAGTAGTTTGCATAGTTTCAGTTGTTTGTATAATTCTGTTAGATGTCACTATCAAGTGACATCAGCAGACGTCACATTCCTTATATAAGGAATGTTGACCTAATTGTAACGTGTGACATTCAGCCACCACGGAAGCATTTGAATGAAATATTCCTTTTGCAGAATTCTCTCTCTATAATCGTGTGCTTTTCTATTGAATATCAATTGAGTTCTTGCTAAATTGTCTAATTCATTGTTCAAATTCTGCTGCAATCTACTCTAATTGATCAAACTTAGATCACTGATCCTAACAAATGGTATTGAGCTAGTTAATCATTGATCGATCTAACAATTGATCATTGAAACTGCTATTTCGATATCTAGTTTGATCGAATTAGTATATTTGCAAGAATTGGTTAGAGATTGAATTTTTGCTGCTTTCGGTTATTTGCTTTGAGATTTCTCTTGGTTCATATTGAGTTTGTTGTGTTTTGCGCTAAATCAGTTAAAACTTAATTGAATTTGATTGAATTTAAGAATGACTACTCCTTCTAATGACCCTCACAATCCTGGTTCCTCAACCAAGCCTCCGATGCTGGTTAGGACTGGGTATAACATATGGCAACGAAGAATGCTCCATCACCTATCTGTTAACAGTTCAGGTTGTTGGATATCTGTGGTACATGGTCCACACAGCCTATGGTGAACAATCCGGAAACCAACCAAATGGTTCCGAAGAAGAAGAAGAATACTCAGATGAGGATCGAAAACTGTTTGAGATTGATGCTAAAGCACATGGAATTCTGGCCATGGCACTGCCGAATGAAATCTATTCTGGGCTTATGCATCATGAAAATGCTCATGACCTCTGGAATGCATCGAAAGAACAATTTGGTGGAACAGATAAGGTCTTAGCAAACAACAGAGAAATCCTTGCCCAATAATATGAGACATTCTCTCATAGGAAGGGTGAGACACTAACTCAACAGTTTGAGCGTTTCTCCTGTTTGATCTCTGAGCTGAAAATGGTCAAACATGAATACACTAATAGCCAGATGAACAACAGATTTCTCAGATCACCGCGTGAGAGATGGGACACAAAAACCATTGTCCTACACTCCAGTGCAAAATCTGGATAGCCTATCTCTTACCCAACTCCATGGAAAACTGCTTACATTTGAAAGAGAGATAGAGCAGAAAAGGAAACTGGCATCATCTGGAAAGCTCACTGATGACTTTGTACCAGGGAACACTGCCTTGGTGGTCATGAGTCAGAATATGCTGCATCAGAAAGCAATTATGATGAGCATATAGATTTCTCTTCAAACAGTTCTGATCATGCATTTGTTAGTGTTGATAGTCAGTCAGGCTGTAATAGTGACAATTTGTGCTTCATTATGGATGATTTGAAAGGTATTGCTGATGATGACTTAGAAGAGATGGATATTCTAAGCCAAATGGCCTTGATTAATATCAGATCTCAAAAGTTCTACAAGAGAACTGGTAGGAAATTTCCAGGACTCTCTGGCAAAACTAAAGTTGGTTTTGACAAGAGTAAGTTGAGGTGTCACAAATGCCACAGGCTTGGGCACTTTGCAAGAGAGTGTAGATCAACTGGATCTAACTCCTCTGAACCCTTTGTGACTTTTCCAAGCAATAGTTCACAAAATAGAGGGCAACATCCTGCTAGTTCTGGTCATCACTCACAACCTCTATCTCCTGCATATTTTGTCCCTCAGGTCCCCATGCATATCCATATCGCTGCTATTACATGCCACAGCAAATCAAGCTCAAGTTCCTATTGCACACAACAACCTCAAGCCTTACCTGAGCCTCACCATCTGAATCATCTCAATCACAACCTCATCACAGCTTCTTCTTCACCCTGGTACTGTTGACTGGAGCATCCACCTACCTCTTCTGGTAATGAGCAATTATTTGCTAGTGATGGTCAACATGGTGGTTGACATCCTTTGGGAATCTTGCTCTAATGGCCCTGGAGTCTACTGAGGGTTCATGCTCCAGTGCATCTTCATCACAGGTAACCCAGGTATCCTCTAAGGCTAAAGCCAAGCTATGTTCTGAATCTTGCATAGCTGCATTATCTCTATTAGAGAGGCAAATGTAGCTTTAATAAATCAAAATCTTGAGCTTGAGCAAACCTTTCCAAAAGAAAAGTGAGTATGAGTCTGTCTTAAAGATAAAGATGATGATATTTATAAGCTTAAATGCCAATTAAATGATGAAAAGGCTAAGCTAGAGGTCATTCTTGAGAACCACAAAGATCTCAAAGAAACACTTGCAGCTACCCAAGTTGAGTGTGACCGCTGGGTATCATCCTGCAAGGGATTTGAATGCTTCTCAGCAAGCAAACAGCTTCAAATGTGAAGTTTGGAATAGGTTACAATCACATTGCACCACCTATAGATTTTACTCCAAAATCAATAGTAAACCTGAAGGATAAAGTAATTTCCAAACCACATCATCATGTGCATCATCCTCATGTGATCACCCAAGATCAGAAGATGAAATCAGTGTTGATACCTTAGCAAATCAATTGCCTGATGGGTTAACTACTGATAAGCACATGAAGCTGAGTACTTCAGATGTTGTCTCTCAAAGTACCTCAAGTACTGAAGGGCAAGTCACAACATCTGAAAAGCATTTCAAATCAACTTAAATAAAAGGGTTAACAACTACTGAGGAATCTATCATACGGTCTTTCAGGACGGATAGAGAATAGCTGAAGAACAAGTCTTCAGTTGTTACAGATCCTTCAGTACTTAACACAAGTACTGAAAGGAGGAAAAGTAACTTCAAGATCACACTTCAGTAATCCAAGATGAAGAATAAGCCATGTGAAATATGTGGTAAATTCAATCATCTTTCTGATGAATGTTGGTACAAAAAGGGTTCCAAACTCAACAGAGATAAGCTCATTAAAATTCAGATGGATGAAATGAAAAATGAATTTGAGACCAAGTTTGTACCACAGTCATGCCATATTGATAAACCCAAGGCTTCACCCAAATACAAAAAGAAGGATAAGGTTTATCATAAAACAGCTGACAATGTTCCTCATGATAAAAATCAGACTAAGTCTGTGAATTTCAAGGAGGAAATGGGGGGCCACAAGAACTCATCAAAAACAAGTATTGATGTGTCACAAGAGCTGAAAGCTTTAGCTACAAATCAGACACAACTTGTTATGATGGTTAGCATTTGCTGGGGAGAGTTAACCAACTAGATGCACCTGTGATCAAACCACTAAAAAGGTATTCCAAGCCCAAATCCAAGGAATCCATTCAGCACCATCTCCCCCTTCATCAGCTGTTAATCATGAGAAACAAGTTATGGTTAAATCTGTTGATGAAAAACAGACCCAAAACCAAAAGGTTGGGTCTCAAAACCTAACTAGTTCCTTGTGATGAATGCAGGGTTCTTAGCATGCCAAAGGAGCATCTGGTATGTAGACAGTGGAGGATCTATGCATATGACAGGGAGCAGCTCTCTTCTTAATGACTACTCTCAAAGAAAGAAGGGATTTGTTTCATTTGAAAATGATGCTAAGGGTACATCATCGGGAAAGGATATGTGTCTAATGGAGATATAGATTTGATGATGTTAACCATGTGGAGAATCTCAAGTATAATCTACTTGGTGTCAGTCAGATGTGTGATAAAGGGCATGTTGCACTATTCACAAGCCAGAACTGTAGGATTCTGTCTTCCCAGTTCTGAGGCTGATTGACAAGGTATTGGATGAACATACTCTCCTGAAGGCCAACAGGATTGGAAGAGTATATGCCCTGGATTTGTCAAAGAAGATTGATTTGAAGGGTCATCCTTGCTTGTTCTCCAAAGCCTCTCCTCAGGAATCTAAAACTGGCACAGAAGGCTGGGTCATGTAAATCTCACAACATGAATCAGCTGATCCACAATAGTTTAGTGAGAGGTCTACCAATAAAGGAGTTCCACAGTGATGAAACCTGCACTGCTTGTTTGAAACGAAAACAGCACAAAGTCTCATTCCCTCCTATTGAAGAACCTAAGTCCACTGCCTGCTTGCAGTTACTGCACATGGATCTATTGGTCCTGTGAGAGTGATGAGCATGGCAAAGAAGAAATACTGTCTGGTAATTGTGGATGATTACTCCAGATTTGTATGGACTTTCTTCTTGCATTCAAAGGATGAGGTTGCTCAGATTATAAACTTTGTGTGTATGTTGAGAAGCAGTATTCCCTATCAGTAAGTGTATAAGGAGTGATAATGGAACAGAATTCAGAAACCATACACTTGATGACTTTTATCTCTCAAAGGGAATCAAGAGGAAGTTTAGCATCCAAGGATCCAGAACAAAATGGAGTAGTGGAGAGAAAGAACAGGACTCTATTGAAGCTGCAAGGTCCATGTTGGCTGACTCTGGTTTGCCATTGACCTTTTGGGCTGAAGATGTCAACACAGCTTGCTATGTGTAGAATAGAGTTCTAGTAAATCAGAGGTTGATGAAGACTCCATATGAAGTTCTAATCATTTGGATCCTTTAGTTTCATTCTTCAAAGCATTTGGGTGTCCTTGTTTCATTCTCAACACCAAAGGATCAAACTCCACAAATTTGATCCTGTGAATATATCATCTTCTGCAGCACGTCTTCCACCTGGTGGTACTGAAGATGATGATGATATCAGTACTCACCTTTTCAAGTTTAGTGATTCAACTGCCTGAGTCCACTTAACTTGATGTTCCTGTAGCTTCAGTAGGTCCATCCACAACAATGCTGATGAGATTTCTGAATCCTCTACATCATTTGAATTGCCATCTCATACTTGGTTTCAAGAGTCTGGATCAACATTTGTTGCTGCTGAACTGCTATAAACACTTGCACTGATCTTATAGTGTACCAAGAGCTGAAGAATCACCCCATGTCTCAAATCATTGGTGATATCAATGTTGGTGTCTCAACCAGAAGTCAATTGTCCAACTTCTGCTTCTATGCTCTCTTCATCAGTTAGCTAGAGCCAAAGAACTATCATGTTGCTTTAAGAGACAATGGATGGGTTAAAGCCATGCAGCTTGAGCTACTTCAGTTCAAAAAGCAGCAAGTGTGGGAACTGGTCCTCTACCCCCAGGTAAGTGTGCAATAGGCACTAAGTGGGTGTTTAGGAATAAAATGATGAAAATGGGCTTATTGTCAAGAACAAGGCTAGACTGGTTGTACAAGGGTTTTCACAAGAAGAAGGTATTGATTATGATGAAACCTTTGCCCCTGTAGCCAGACTGGAAGCAATTAGATTGTTCTTAGCCTATGCTGCATTCCACAATTAAAGTTTTTCAAATGGATGTCAAAAGTGTTTTTATATGGAAAAATAAAAGAAGAGGTTTATGTGTGTCAACCACCAGGTTTGAGGACAATAAACATCTGATTGGGTGTATAAACTTGATAAGGCTCTTGTGGGTTGAAGCAAGCTCCTAGAGCCTGGTATGAAACACTTTCAAATTTTCTTCTTCAAAATAATTTCACTAGAGGTTCCATAGATAAAACTTTGTTTGTTAAGAAAGTGGATCAGCATAAGCTACTTGTTCAATTTATGTTGATGATATAATTTTGCATCCTCTGATCCAGTTGTGTGATGATTTTACAAGTTTAATGAAACAAAAGTTTGAAATGAGTGCAATGGGAGAATTACAGTTCTTTCTAGGCTTGCAAATCAAACAAAAGGCTGATGGAACCTTCATTCATCAGTCAAAATATACAAAAATCTTTGAATAAGTTTGATTTACAAAACTGTAAGCCCTGTTCTACTCCCATGTGCAACACCACACAACTGGATGTAGATCAGAAAGGTAAAGCTGTTGATGAAACACTTTACAGATGTATGATTGGGTCCTTGATGTACTTAACAGCTTCTAGACCAGACATTATGTTTGCAACTTGTGTTTGTGCTAGATTTCAGGCTGCTCCTAAAGAGTCTCATTTGATTGCAGTCAAGAGGATCTTTAGATATCTGCAAGGTACACAATCTCTAGGTCTTTGGTATTCCACTGGACACTCTTGCAAATTAGTTGCTTTTTCTGATAGTGACTATGTAGGGTGTAAGTTAACCAGAAAGTCAACTTCTGGTGGATGTCAATTCCTAGGCAACTGTTTGATTTCTTGGCAGAGTAAGAAAAAACATCTGTTGCTACATCCACTGCTGAAGCAGAGTACATTGCTGCTGCAAGTTGTACATCTCAGGTACTCTGGCTTCAGAACCAATTATTGGATTATGGCATTACAGAGACTAAGACTCCATTGTTAATGGATAGTGCTTCAGCTGTGTGTATTATCAAGAATCCAGTCTAGCATTCTAGGACCAAACATATAGAGATCAGACACCATTTTATTAGGGATTGTTTTGAAAAAGGTCTGATTGATCCAAAGTTGTGCCAAGTGCTGATGAGCTTGCAGATATATTCACTAAGCCTTTGGATAGTTCAACTTTCCAAAACCTTGTGTTAAGGCTGGTATGCTGCATCTAGAATAAGTGACAACTACTGATGATCTCATAAACAAGTACTGATGACCATTAGTACATGTCACAAATATGTACTGATTCTGTTAAAAGAAACTGATGCACTTACAAACTACTGATGTAGTTTAACTACTGATGTTAGTAAAAACATATAAGTACTGATGTCCTATGAAACAACTGAAAACAGCTAAAAAGTCTGATGAGTATGAAACAGCTGAAAAGCTAAGAATTGACGAAAACTACAGATGAGAATTTTCTCTTCAGTCGTTTCCACAAACTGCTGTTTCACATTAAACAACTGATGACAAAACCATGTTTTCAGTAGTTTCACAACTACTGATGACTAACACCAAGTTCTCAGTTGTTTTCTACACCTGAAGACAAAACCAAGGTTTTCAATAGTTTCATACCTACTGATGACTAAAACCAAGTCTTCAGTTGTTTTTCAATGTCTGATAGCTAAAACCAAGTCTTCAGTTGTTTTCATACAACTGCTGACAACACCAACACTATCAGTCATTTTCTTTTCAGCCTTTTCTTAACCTATAATACATGCACTTTTAGCCAAACGTTTCATTAGCCATAATCTATCCTTTTCTCTCTCAACAATGGCGACCATGAAACTCAAAACTAGACACAACTGTGTTGCCTACCTCTTGAAATCGGCCTTCTGGAACAAATTTGATAATGCCATCGATCTTATGGTGGATTCCCAATACCAAACCGCTTTTCTTTTGAATCCTACCATATACCCCGATTCCTTACACCAATTCTGGACCAACGTCTCTGTCACAACTGGTGAAAATGATAGCCAAATCACTCTCCAGTCGGTGGTTAACCACAAAAAGGTGGTAATCACCCCTGGCATCATTCGCAAAACCCTAAATTTGCATGATGCCACCTGTATTATAGAATACCCGAAAGGCACCATTGATATGTCTTTCATCAACAACAGGTATGATGGAGACTTAAGTGCTACAACCATTCTCAAAAAGCACTTCCATGATGCTGAAAGACTTATCTTCCACATGGTGAATGTTTGTCTTGATCCAAAGACATCTTCATGGGATCAGATGTCCTCAAGATGGCAACAGGTATTGTACTCTATCTTTGAACGACAAAATCTAAATTTTTCTGAGATAGTGTTTATGGAACTAAAGGATCTGGCTCAGAAAACTGTGACAAACAGATGGCTACTATATCCCAGGTTTCTGATGGCCATAATTTTAAATCAATTAAAATCTGACGGCCTTGTTGGTCTTGGAGTCCCTACTCCAGCTGTTTTAGCTGAGGTATACTCCAGACATAACTCTGACCCTACTCTCAAAGGGGCTGCCCGGCTGCTCAAACCCAAGCAGAGGGAACCCACAGCCTCCACTCCAGATCCAATCCCCACCAAACCCAAACCCCAAAAGCCCAAAAAGGCTACTCAGGGAGATGAGTCCCCTGAGGATGCCCTGTACCACCAATACAGGAAACACATACTGGTTCTAACCCCCCAGTTATGTCAGAGACTCAACCAGCTGAAACCGCACAGGTATCCTCTCAATAGGATCCTGTTGCAACAACAATTGGGGATACCACATTACTAGAACCTATCTCAGTTGAGAAGGTTACCATTGAAGAGCATCTCTCACCCCTCAAAGCCCAACCCTTATAGTTGCTAAAGTGCCGAGTCAGCTGCATTCCTCAGCCCTCCCCAGAAACCAATTAACACTGGGAATACCTCAACAATTGAGGGGGAGGACCAAAATGCTGCTGATAACCCACAACACAGGGGTTATAATGTTCAATCTCCAAGTGTAGAAGAGGAGGTTAGAACATCTGGTCAGGCTGCCACTTCTACTGATTCAGCAAATGAACAGGATGAAGTTGGTACCATATATAAGATCTCACCAGAGGCAACTACAATGAAGGACAAAGTCCTGAGGCAGGAAGTCCCCAAAACCAAGAACAAGGGGCACATGCATATACTGATCTACACTCAGGGCATGTACATCCTGATTTAATCAGGAGGTCAGATGATTCAGCAAAGACTGATGATGACCTGGGCTTTTTCTTGATGTCTTAGCCCATAACACAATCCTAGAGACTGAGGTGAGCAGACTCAAAGAGCTGCTAGCCAAAATGTCTCAGGATGAAAGTCCATCTATCCCTATGACCCACAGATGGCACCTTCATTTGAAGGTTCACCAACACACAGCCAATACACTTAACTAAGCCACCAGCCACTGTTTTTGGCACCACCTCTCAGGGACAGAACCCCTCTGAGAAGAGCAGATGGTTGCAACCTTTCAAACTCCTTACCTCTCATCACTCCCATCATCACTAAGATAGTACATAAAGCCGTGATGAGAGGATCTCCTCAAATCTCCAAACCCTTGTTGATGATGTTGTGCAAAAAGTCACTTTCTGCCATTCAAACCCCTGAACCTAATGCACCCAAAAAGGGGGAGACTAAGGCAGTAAAAGAAAGAAAGAGAAAGAGAGTGGTCGATGAGAAACAATAAGAAAAAGAAAAGGAGCTAGAGAAAGAGAAACAACTGATCACTATAAAAGGAAGAAAAGTGCTGAAACACAAGAGCCTGTTGGAGAGAAATCCTTAGAAGATCTAGTTAAAGAAGCTGATGATGCTCACAGCAGATCTATGGACAGAA
The DNA here is from genome assembly GCA_025506515.1 of Flaveria trinervia. NCBI lineage: Eukaryota > Viridiplantae > Streptophyta > Magnoliopsida > Asterales > Asteraceae > Flaveria > Flaveria trinervia. Next base: position 116,548 of record JACCIX010000279.1, on the reverse strand, counting down.
TAATAGACCAACTCTTTAGACAGGCTTTGATACAGCCACTTTAGACCCTGAGATCAGAAGGCTGGAAGTTAAGGAAATACAAGAAAGATGGGCTAGTTACAGTGATGGATAGGGAAAGGTTGGAGATAATGATCAGATTTATTGCAAAATACTTGGGAAGATCATTGATTGAGATCAAATCATGGACCAGAGACAGTATTCTGGCAATAACCACCAGAATCTGTTCTTCTGAAGCATTCAATAAGGGGTTAATTATAGAAGCATTGGATGAGGCAGGTGTTGGGAAGAGAACTGATATGGCCAAGCTCTCCAAAGCCAAACTTACCACAAAAATGCTGGATCAGCCTTCCCTAACTCCAACTCATAAACAACCAACTCGAAAACCTGCCAACCCTATCCCTAAACCAAAACCACTCATAACTCAACCCACAAAACCATTCCATTACCTCAAAAACCACCTCAAACCACACCCAGTGATGCACCCAGAAGGAGGAGAAGGGTGTTGAGGGTAGAAGAAGAAGAAGAAGAGGATGATAATGAAGACAGTCTGCCAATCTCTGTTGTTCTCAAACTTAAAACACCTGAGCCTAGAAGTCAACAGATGATCACACCTGACTTGCAAATGCAAATGGTGAAAGTGAATATTGAAGAAGCAGAACAGCAGAAGCAGCATGATGAGCAATTTCTCAAAATGGTTGACAAGGACTGCCCTCAGTCCTCATCCATTCAAGAAATGAAGAAACAAGCTCTGAGGCTGTACACTCTTAGGCATACATTCCAACATCAAAAAGAAAGAGTGAGGATTTGTCCAGACCCCAGGGTAAGTTCCAGAATTCACAAGAAGAACATACCAAGTAGATATCATGGCCAAGTGAAAAAGACTTTGAATGCTGCAATTATGTTGGCTATGGTAGTCTCACCCTGGGAGATTATAGAAGAATTCAAGAGAGCACACAACTCAAAGACAACCCCTCAATCTATACTTGAAAAAAAAAGATCAAGAAGGGGCTGTTATACAAGAGACTTGAAGATCTTCAAAAGAGTGAACTCCAGTCGTTGCTAGAAGGCTCTCATCCAGATGAATTCGCGTATAGAGAGATCACAACTATTGAGTTAAAGAATGGGAAGGCAGTAAGATATCTGTCTGAATATTATGGCCAGAGTTCTTCTTTGTGGGAGAAGCAGAAGAACTCACCAAGGAGGAACAAGTTTTTCTCCTTGAGGCCTATGCAAGAGAGTCTTACAACTCATTAATGGGAATTAGGTTTCATGGTTGGGACAAGACTATGTGTCCAGTTTCCCCAAGACAGAGTTCCCTTCCATACTTAGCCAATCAAAAGATCAAAAACCTTTTCCCGGCCTGTGCTTACATGATTACCTCTGAAGCTGATCAAGAGCGTGTTCCTGCCAAAGAATAAGTGGGATCATCAATAAACTTAGAGGTTTGAAGACAAAGTCTGAAGACAAGATCCGAAGATTTCTACTGAAGACAAAGTCTGAAAGTAAAGTACTGAAGACAAGGTCTGAAAGTGAAGTACTGAAGACAAAGTCTGAAGCTATCAGCTGAAGACAACGTCTGAAGTAAAAGTCTGAAGTACAAAGACTGAAGACAAAGACTGAAGACAAAGACTGAAGACCAGAGTGATCAGTAGTTGTCAAAACAGCTGAAGTTATTAACCTTAGTAGTTGTGATGGTTTTCCTTTCCAGTACTTGTAATTTACCTTTTCCGTAGTTTATAGTTTCAGTAGTTTTAGTTCATTAGTTTTATGTTCTTGTACTTAGCATTCTCTGAGATGTGATCAGTTGTTGAGAACATTCTCAGTAGTTTGCATAGTTTCAGTTGTTTGTATAATTCTGTTAGATGTCACTATCAAGTGACATCAGCAGACGTCACATTCCTTATATAAAGAATGTTGACCTAATTGTAACGTGTGACATTCAGCCACCACGAAAGCATTTGAATGAAATATTCCTTTTGCAAAATTATCTCTCTCTCTCTATAATCGTGTGCTTTTCTATTGAATATCAATTGAGTTCTTGCTAAATTGTCTAATTCATTGTTCGAATTCCGCTGCAATCTACTCTAATTGATCAAACTTAGATCACTGATTCTAACACTTTCTTTACTTTCTCTTTCATTAATGCATGCACTCAATCATTATGTTCTTTTTTGATTATCTTTCAATTTACGTACATAAACTTTATCATTTCTTTGACAACTATAACACGTAAGAAACAGGAAGATAAACATACATAGCATGGAACATAACGTAATCATACAAAACATCGACATACAAAGCACCCATCATACATGCATAACATATATCATACATACCATCATGCATAAGCACCAATCAATCATCATCATACATCACCCATCACATCATCAATGACTTTAAAAAGTCAACTTACATAGCCCCCGGGAACCTCCCAAGTCAAGCCTACATTTCACTTTTCCCCCAAAAATAGAAAATATTCTAAGTCTCTAGGCGCATGAGCATTATGCAGGCGCACGAACTTTCAGGCGCATGGGGAACACCTAGGTGCATGAGCAGCTTTCAGGCGCATTAGCACTATTAAGGCGCAATAGCAACACTTAGTCTATTCTGGGCAATTCTAGGCACATGACCACTATGCAGGCATATGAGTGCCTAGGTGCATGAACTATCTAGGCGTATGAACAGTTAGTCAATTTCAACCTATTTCTAGGTGCATGGGTACTATTCGGGCGCATGACGTTTTGGGCGCATGGGTCACTTAGGCAGTTATTTCAGTTGGTGGCATGAGCCACTATTTAGGTGCATGAGCAGTCTAAGTCGTACTTAATATCATAATTCAGTCCCCAAACATCATCTATCATGTTCTAAGCTAAAATCATACATTCTAAGCCTTAGGAACACAACCACAACATCATCAAACACATACATAGCCCAAAATCAACCCCACCCAAAAACATACGCATACACACATACGGGTATAAACCCAACTTTTATAAAATTGTACATACATGCATCTCTAGCCCCAAAGCATTTTTAAACAAATAAAAAGGGGGTTCTAGAACTCACCTTAACAGCCTCTTGACTATCGATTCTTCCAAACCTTTTTGCAATTGAGTTCAAATGCCTAAAAACCCACCAAAACTCACACAGCCGAACACACACAAACACACATAAGCATATAACCGAGGCAAGGCCAGTTAAGAACACCATAAACACACGAATTCTTACCTTGAATTTGAACTTCTACATTTGTTCTTCAAAAACCCAAAAGCTTTCTACCTTTTCTTCTTTTCTCTTTCTCTAAAACCGAATGAATGTGTATTGTGAGAAGAGAGCGGGCGGCCATGCCCACTTTACACCAACTTATATAACATTTTTTCTTTTTGACACTTTTTACCCCTTGACTTGGGTAAAATATCTTTTCTTTCTTTTTCTTCACTTTATTCTTTTGTTTGAGTCTTCAAAAAAAAATAACTGGATGTTACAAAGTAGGTAGTTGATCCTGACTACCCTTAACTCATCATCCTAAGTGTTTGGCGTGGGTGTAGCCCTGATATTAGCTTCCATGAGTCTTGCAGACCTAGTAGAAGAACTTTCTCCTCTCAGCTTCCTTTCCCCTCTCTCTCTCTCTCTCTCCTTAATCTCCTCAGAAGTCATTTTTCTTTTCCCTTTGTCACTCACAGACCTTTGTGACTTAGGGTGGAGAGAGCTTTGGCCTTCATTGCTTGGTGTAGCGTCTAAGCTCTGGCCAAAGAGTGGTTGAGATGCACCTTCACTAGTAGGTGTCTCATCAAGGGAATAAACCTCTGTTGCAGTTAATGGTGAGACAGGCCTCTTAGGTTCTACCACTAGGCCTTCTGTCAGGGTTTCCCTTATGAAGCTAACCTTAGGGTCTACCTTAACATCCAGTTGACCAATGATATTGCTAGATTGCCTTAGTCTCCTTTTGAAGCTAGACTCTATAGTGATTCTATCTTGAATTCTTTGAGCTATGTTATTAGCTTGTCTAGATTGGCTTTGGTTGACAAGTGGCATAGTGACAAGATCAAGACTTTCATAGAAGTTCAAAGTATCAAAATGAAGACTTCTTGCTGCTCTTGAACTGTTTGAATGATAAGGGCTATTTTGTTTTCATCATACATCCACCCAAAAATGTGATTTGAAGTTGGTGGAGATGACATTTCCCTTCGTATTCCTTCCTCAAAAAGACTCTGAATGTAGGAGTCTATTGAGTGCACACCAATATGAACTTGAGGAAGTTACTGAGTATTCATAATTGCAAGTGAGGATGGGGAGTCCTTAATGTCCATAAACCTTGAAGAACTCCCAAGTTCTGTAACTGTAATGACGTTCTCCCCCTTTTTGGTAGCATCACCCACTTGCATAGTTGAGCTAGAGGTTAGGTCAACCATATTCACAGGTTCTTGTGTTCATGGTTGAGCTCTTCTTAGAGGTCTCCCAACTAGTTTTTCCTTGAGATAAGAAATCTCAAGTTGCTGATCATTGACCTACAAGGTAGTCACCTGAGATTCAAGATGACTAACCTTGGAGACTAGATAGATGCATGTTTGTGATAGGTTTTGCACCTTTAGCCTTAGATTCCCATCATATTTATTAGAAGAATCATTGGGGCATGAGATGATTAGACCAAAGTCCTCTCTCTCACCACCAGATTCAGGTTCCTGGCTGCTGGATTTCCTCTGCTCACTGACAGCCTCAGTTGAGGTGACAATGGGCTGAGTTGCCATGATTGAGGTTTGAATGATGTAATCAATTGTAAAAGTGAGGGCCTCTTCCATATGGATATTATGAACAAGTTCAAAAGTATCCACCTCAGTGATGGGTGAGTGATGTAGGCTAGACATAGGAGACTCAAGAGTACTCATTTCTCTTTGAGAGGTGGAAAAGAAGAGAGAGTGATGGTACTCACTAAAACCTAAGTCTTCATTAGTATAGAAGTCAAGGTTAGGAATGGGTTGGTTTAAGTCTAAAGGCTGGGGATGGTAGTTGTCCCCTAAAGGTTGTTCACTTGAGTGTTGAGACACAGAGTGAAGGCTTAAGGTATTTGGGCTTGTGAGCTCATCAGGCTGAGCATGAGGAACCTCAACACTAGTTTTTGAAGTAATGGGAGTGGTTGCTCCTCAGAGAAGTGGGAGTTCTAATATCCACTTCCTGTTATATGGGTAGGTATATAGGGGCCTATACAGACTCAATAGGTTGAGCAGGGTTCATTTGGATTTTCTTTTGTAGGTGAGGGTGATTTGTGGCAGTTTTGGTGGTTGAGATGTAGAAGGTGTGGGTTCAACACTAGCTTGTGTTGTTAGGTTGTCACCTTGAGCAATAAGCTCTAACATTTTTGGGACAAGGGTTATTTCTACCCTTGAGAAGCCAACAATTCGCTTCCTTAACATTTTAAAGATGCCAGGCTTCATCTTTCCCAATTTAATAAATATTACATGTTTCCCTCAACTATGAGCCCAGTTCATAGTTAAGAACGTATGAACATATCTAGGAAACATGTAATACTCTAAGGAGTCCAAGTTAGCAAGAATATTTGTATAAACAAACTGAGAGTACCTAAACTTGACTCCCTGAACCATCGCATGCACTATGAAGGAGAGATCTTCATGAATCTGATACTAACCCCCATGCTTGTTGGATAAGCTGTGGATGACCACGTATAGTAAGTACTTCCACTAGGATGAGACCTTCCTTTTCCTGAAGGTTGTTACAGAGTAATCTCCCTCATAGCCCATCTGCTCAAAGGAATGATTAACAACTTCTTTAGGGAAGAACACCTCACCTTCTTCATCATTCATCTGAAGATGATTGCTGTTGATGGCCGGAGTGATAAAGATTGTTCTCCCATGAACTGCGGCAGACAATGCCTTCTCCCCATCTATAACGACCTCTTGGTAGGTCTTCCAAAATTCAAGCAAATGATCCTCATACAGAGTAGGTCAATGGTAAGGGAGGTGAAGTAGTTAGATAAAGCCAGGAAATAGTAAACCTCTGAGAAATGTGGATCTTTCTCTGAGTTTAACAGAGTACACTGATTGTGTTTCCTGTGTAAGTGCATGGAGAAATCTAGGTCATTTCTTCTGTTAAGGTTGTCCATTTTGAGAAAGCCTGAAGGTGAAGGAAGGATGAACGAAGGCGGTTTCAGAGAGAAATTTGGAAATTTGGGGTTAGAGGAAAGATGAAGATGATAGAAAGAGGGGGAACCGTTGGGTTTATATGTGAAAAGGATTTAAGACAAAGTTAATGAAAGAGGATAAACTTTGAAATCTGGATGTCGGTCCCACCTCTAAAAAAGTAGTTTGCTTTTTGCTAAAAAGTAGTTTTCTTGGAAGTCAAAAAGCTTCCGAAGGTAAATTGTCTTCGGAAGTTTTACTGAAAAACTTCTAAAGCCAAAATGACTTCGGAAGAATTTCGTAAGAGTTTTGAAAAAAAATTTCTTTGGAAGAAAACTTAAGACGTGGACGTTTTATTCAACTGAACAAAGCTTCCGAGAGTTAATTTGCTTCAGAAGAAAATGGTCCTTGAAAACATATAAGTTCAGAAATTCTCCTTAAGGAAAAATTAATTAGGAAGTTATTTGTTTTGAAGGCATAAGTTTCTTTCAAAGATAAAAACCTATCTTTCAAAGGATCAAGATTTTTCAAAATTCTAAGGAAAGTCATGGTTTTAATCCAGAGAAAACAAGAGCTTATGAAAGTGAAAAACTAGATAACTTAGGACACACAAATTTTTAAGAAATAATACGAATTAGTTTTAACAAATACCTACTAAAAGTTAATCATCCCAAAAGCTGATATAAGATACTTAAATCTCTGTTCAGCAAAGGTTTTTGTAAACAGATCAACATATTGTTCATTTGTGTTAACTTTGACTAGTTTAATTAATCCTTTTTCAAAGTTATCTCTAATTAAATGATACCTAATATTGATGTGTTTTGTCCTTGAGTGCTACACATGATTCTCTGTGATGGAGGTGGCACTATTGTTGTCTATGTGAATGGGAGTCTCCTTGAAAGTTAATCCGTAGTCAAGCATCTAATTCTGAATCCAAAGCACTTGAGCATAGCAGCTTGCAGCAGCAATGTATTCAACTTCAGCAGTTGATGCAGAGACACATGATTGCTTCTTGCATTGACATGAGACAACCCTTCCACCAAGAAACTGACATCCTCAAATGCAGACTTTCCAGTCATATTGCAACCACCATAATCATTATCTGGTATAGATACAGATTGAAGTAAGAATTCTTAGGATACCAAAGACCAAGTATGGAGGCACCTTTAAGGTATCTTAGAATCCTCTTGTGAATAATGAGATGAGACATCTTGTGGCAAACATGATAGCGGGCATGCTAGCTATAAGATTCTACATAAGAGACCCAATCATAGCCCTGTAAAGGTGTTCATCCACACACTCCCCCTCAAGATCAGGCCCAATGGAGTGGTTTCTTGCTATGGGTGTCTTAGCAATTTTACAATCAATCATGTTCAATATCTTGAGTATGTCCTGAACATACTTTGACTGACTTATGAAGATTCCATCTTCAATTTGCTTCACTTGAATTCCTAGAAAGAAATTGAGTTCCCCCATGGCACTCATTTCAAATTTGTCCTTCATCAGCTTCTCAAAGTCTTTGCAGAGCCTTGGATTAGTTGAACCAAAGATGATGACATCTACATACACTTGAAATAGCATTAAGTCATTTCCCTGTCCTTTGAAAAAGAGAATTCCATCTATAGTACCCCTTCTATATCCATGCTTGTAGAGATACTGAGATAGAGTCTCATACCATTTTCTTGGTGCTTAGTGCAGCCCATAAAGAGCTTGGTCAAGCTTGCAGACATAATCAGGATGGATCAGGATTTGCAAAACCTAGTGGTTGTTTGACATACACCGGTTTATCAATCACCCCATATAGAAAAGCACACTTGACATTAAGTTGATAGACCTTGAAGTTCTTTGATGCAACAAATGCCAAGAATATCCTAACAGCTTCTAGTCTTGCTACATGAGCAAACACATCAGTATAGTCAATTCCTTCTTCTTGTGTGTACCCTTGAACAACTAGTGTATCTTTGTTTTTTATCACAATGCCTTTATCATCTTTCTTATTCCTAAAAACCCATTTGGTTCCTAATGTAGTCTTCCTGTGAGGAAGACGGCATAGGTTCCAAACCATCTGTCTTTTGAATTGAAGTAGCTCCTCTTACATAGCTTTAACCCAACATCCATCCTTCAGAGCCTCAACAATCTTCTTGGGCTCTATCTAGGACAAGAAACAAGAGTGAAGACAAACATTTGCTTCATGGGTTTGTCCTCTTGTTCTTACCCTAGTGTCAACATCTCCAATGATGTTTGTGGTGGGGTAAGACTTGTGGATCCTTAGTTGAGGGATCACAACAAGTTGCTGAGAGAGATCTAAATTAGAAAAATTTAGATATGGCATTGATGCTTCTCCCACCAAATCAACACACTTACCAAGAGAAACTTGATCCAATGAGTGTGTGACATCATTGATGTTTTCATCTATGGAGTGGTTATCAGCATCAAGAAATTCTTGATCACTATCACTACCACCATCATTGTCTTCTGTATTTGAAGTTTCTTTATCTGGTTGTTAAGCCTCTAGGATGGAATTTGAAGGCATCTCAGATGTATCAGTTGAATTTGTCATTGTTGTGTTGATAGAAACCTCATTTGCAGAAGTAGTTACAACTGGAGCTAAAGATGTGTAACTTGAAGGTCTTCTTAGCTCAATCTTGGATCAAGATCACTTGCGGATAAGATATCTGTAGATCCTGCAAACATTCACACAAGATTTGTTAAAATATTTGGTAACTAAATCAAGATCAAACAACCAATCAGGACCAGAAGTAGCTACACTGGGTGTGTGTTCATTGAAAGTCACATTGGCTGACTCCTCAACAATTCTAGTTCTGAGATTCTATACTGTATAAGCCTTAGCTTGAGAAAAGTATCCAATGAAATGTGCATTATCTAATTTCTCAGCAAATTTGGCAATTTGATATTTGGTATTCAAGATGGTGCAAGGACATCCAAATGACCTGAGAAGGCAATGAAAGGTTTCCTCTTGTGCCAAAGTTCATATGGAGTCTTGCCATGAGTCTAACAACTAAAACTCTGTTTTGCACATAGCAGACAGTGTTGACTGCCTCTGTCTACAAGGTGATGGGCAGCTTAGAGTCACACAACATGGTTCTTGCAGCTTCAATCAATGTCATGTTTCTCCTCTCAGCAACACCATTTTGCTAAGGAGTCCTAGGAACACTGTATTGTCTTGTAATACCCTTTTCATAACAAAATGTATCAGGATTTGGTTCTTGAATTCAGTTTCTTGATCACATCTTATGGTTTTGACCTTCTGATCACATTGATTCTCAATATCTAAGATGAAATTGTTCAAATACTCAGGTCTCATCTTTAGTTTTAAGGAAAAAGACTCAAGTGAATCTTGTAAAGTCATCTGTGATCACAAAACGATAAGAGGTTCTTCCTACACGCATTACACTGGTGGGGCCAAAGAGATCCATATGTAACAAGTATAGGGGTGTAGTGATGGAGTTTCTTTCCTTAGGCTTTTAAGATACCATATGTGGCTTCCCTTTCAGGCATGCAACACAATGATCATCACTTGTAAACTCTTCCTTTGGCATTCCACTTACCAAGTCATTCTTAATTAGTTTATTAATGTTCTTAAAGTTAACATGGCATATTCTTTTATGCCACAAGAAAGACTCATCACTATTGGCATTAGATAGAAAGCATGAAACTTCTCCCGAGGGAAATGTCTCTTGCAAATCCATCTTGTACATGTTCCCTTTCCTAGGGGCTCTGTGCAAGATATGCTCATGAGGAATGACCATCTCGGGCTTGAGAAAAATGTACTCATGCTTAGTAAAGAGCATGCTATGACTCAGATCATAATATTGGGATACACTTAGAAAATTGTACCCTAGCTCCTTGACAAAGTTTACCTTCTCAATTTTGAGCTTACCATTTGTGACCTTGCCCCTTCCAGAATTGTTACCACCTTCATCTCCACCAACAGCAACTGGCCCTCCATCAATTCTGTCAAGTTCTAGAGTAGTGACCTATTGCCTATCATGTGTCTGGAACAACCACTATAAATGATCCAGACATTCTTGTTTGTCTTAAGTTGTTCCAGCATAATGAAAATGATTAGTTACATTTGGAAACCCAAACCTTATGGTCTTGGGCTCATCAAAAGAAGTAGAAGGTAATGAAATAGTAATAGATCCTATTGTTTTGCTTTGAGGATCCTTTCCTATTGCTGATGGAGAACTTCCAGTCACTTGGTCCTTCTTTGACTTCTAAACCACCTTTGGAAGTTTGGACTTTACCTTCAACACTTCAGAAGCTTTTAAGACATTGGAAGTTTTGATGACTGGACCTTCAGAAGATCCTGCTAACACTACAGCAGACTTCAGTGCTTCAGAAGAATTCCTTTCTTCCGAGACCGATTTTTCTTCCACAGGCAATTTTCCAATTGCCTTCTTCTTCACTTTGGATCTTCCGAAGGAAACATATTTACCTTCAAAAGCTAAATTCTTCTTGGAGCTTTTTGAATTCCCTTTCCTGGTCACATGAAGAGTACCTCTTGGATTGTATGGACAATCCATAGCAGGCGAGAAGAACTCTCACACATAACACATTCCATCTTCTTCTTCCTAAGAACCTTTTTCTGAGAACAAGACTGACTTTGATCACATCCCTTCTCCACCTTCACCTTTGCAGATGCTGAGACACTCCTTTTAGGCTGAGAACTGTTCTTGGAGTTGGATGGTCCAGGCTGTGTAGCAATGGTATACAATAGATCAGCCTTCTTCTTGATGCTGAGATGATCTGAACATTAACCAAAACTCTTGTTACAAGAGTTTAGGTTGATGTCCTTAGTCTCAACCAATTCAACCCTATAGAGATAAAGACTTGTTTGTGCTTAGAGTCAAAAGTGCCCTTGATCTCTTGAGCCTTCCTAGCTTTTTTCTTGCTCTTTCTGATCAAGTTTTTCCTCATAAACTTGGTCATCACAGGCTTCTTGCTCTCCTCAGAAGGATAGTGACCCTTCTTAGAATCCTCCACTTCACTCTTCTTAGAGTAATTCTTCATTATCACTTCTTCACCTCTTCACTCAAGGGGTCTATGAGAGGAAGCTCATCTTCACAAGTTCCACACCTAGGTGATCTTACTGACAAGATTATGTGTGGAGGAGCTATCTCACTAGATCCCAGTCCCTGTTATTCTGGTAACACACTTTGGCATGCAAGGATGAGGATATCATGTTCTTGAAGGTCTCTTCATCAAGAACACATTTTTCTGCCATGGCTTTGCTGATCACAAGCTCAACATGGCATTCAGTCAACTTAGTTATGAGATCTTTGATCTAAGTCCTATAATTGGTGTGCTCATGTTTTAGAACTGAAATGGTTTTCTCTAAGTCCTCTATCTTTAGCTTCTAGTCATTTTCAGCCTTTTTAAAATTAGATTTTAAAATGTTCGACTCAAGATCATATCTCATGTCTAAGTTGTAGGACCTATATATGTTGACTTTAGCAACACATTGAGGGGTACAAAGATTTTCCAATACCTTACCTTCATCATGATCAGCCATCAATGCTTGGTTTGGAGATGCATCTTCCATCTGAAAGCTCTAGTCAAAGCCTCATTCTTCAATAGCAACTACAGCTTGCTGCTTTGGCTTCTCATTCTGGGTGGATTTATCAGTGTAGTTTGGTCTGGATTGTGCTTGGCCACCTTTTGTTCTTGGTGCCTTGCACTCCTTAGCAAAGTTTCCCATCAAGTTACAGTTGTAACACTTGACTTTGATTTTATCCAACCCAAACATTCCACTTGTTGTATTGTTGGGGACTTCCTTCCAGTCCGCTTGTAGAACTTCTTGGCTCTGTGAGTGAGAAGAGCCATTTGCTGGACTATCTCCATATACTCTAGATCATCTGGATGGATATAGTCCAGGTCTTCAAGGGTGAAGAGAAAGCTACCACAACTTTCATCAGAAGACACAAGGCTTGAGAAGAACTTGTCTCTTGGAATGGGCTTCCTTGAGTATTGTTCTCCCTTGGTGTCTCAGGGAAGGTAATAAAAGGACCCTTTGTGAGTTGTCAGGGTAGCATATGAGATGATGTTGGGGTTGTATGCTATCCCTTTTAGTCACATGAAGGGCTGAACCGATTTGATTGCTAGAGTTACCAGATGAACCTTGCATGTTCATCTCCATCTGGTATCCACTGAGAATGCCATAGAACTCTATCAAGGTGAGAGTGTTTAGGTTCTCAGTTCCCTTGATAACAACACAATAGTGTGTCCATTACCTAGGAAGAGAGGACATGAACTTCCTTATAATTTCCCTATTCTCAAGAGCCACTCCACCATCTAGTAAGGTGTCCACAATCTCAACATACCTAAAGTATTGCTGAGTCATGTCTCACCTGTTTTAAAGGTGAAAATTTCAAACTGCTGCTTCAGGTGATCCTTCTTGTTCCCCTTGGCTTTAGAGGAACCCTCATACATCAGTTCAACGCATCCCACAGCTACTTAGCTATTATGCATTTCTTGAAACCTCTTTATATAGAGTTTGGAAGAGCAATCCTAAGGGTTGTCATGGCCTTTTGATAAATTTCTACTCCTTTTCAATCTTCATCTGAGTAGTCAGCCACAACCTTAGGGATGATACCACCTCCAGCAGCAGAGGAGGTGCTTGGTATGTAAGGTCCAGTAACAACAGACTCCCACATTCTTGAGTCTAGAGACTTGATAAAGCCTTCCATTCTTTGGTACCAAGTGTCAAAGTCATCAAGAGTGATTAGTGGGGACTATGATAAACACATGATTGTAAATCCAGGATAATCAAACTGTGTTAACAATTATTTGTAAATCTAGGATAATCAAACTTGAATCAAATAATTGAAGATTGTAGATCAAACTATGATAAACACAAGAAAACCCCCTTTTGATCTGTATTGATTGCATATAATTTGTACAAAGTGGAAAATCCCAATCAATTGGTCATTCAACCATTAACAAACTAATGACAATTAACCTATTTATAGTCTAGACTAATAATCACTAATTGCACTTAACCCCCTAGACTTAAACTACTTAATAAAAATTACATATAAATCCTAAAAATGACTAAAACAAGATAAAATATATAATGTTCACACAAAATATATTTATTACAATAATACTCCTAGTCATCTAAATCTTCAACGTCTCATCTCGATTCCTCGTCTCGAACGTGTTGGGTTTGACTTTTGTGTTGACTTTGACTGTGTTGTTAACTTTTGTTGACTTTGACTTTGTTGATAATATAGACTATCTTATACAGCTCCAACAATACTCCCCCTTAGTCTATCATTACCAACGTCTTCAAACTAAATCAACACCGAGAAGTAAACATTAGAAAGATGTTCAATTTGAAGCTTTTTTGAATTTGATGAGAAAAATTATTCATCTCATAAGCTCCCCCTATTTATATGCTCCCCCTTTTTGAGTGCATCCTTTGTGAAGATATTGGAACATCTTTCCCCAATCTCTAATTTCGAGTGCTTCAGAAGATGTAGGAGAAGGATTCGTAGCTCGGTATCTTCTGCAAACTTGAGGAACAGGTTCTCTGATCAGGTACATTGCTCAACTGATGATCGGCCATCACTTTGAGCAAAAATCTAAAACACAATCATAAACACAATCTCAACATTTCTATTTAGATCTTTTCATTTTAACAAAATAAACTCGTGTTTATCTGTGTGTGAAAACAAGCGAACCCATGTTCGTTTGTGTGCAATTTCTATGAAATGCATGGAAAATGTTACAGCATAATATGGAAGACCTAAAATAAATTTTGAAATGAAAATTTATTATAATTTTTTATTTTTATTATAATTTTTTATTTTATATATCTATTTTTTATGTGTGTGTGTGTGTGTATATATATATATATATGTATATTAATTACCGAGAACTGTATCGATCATGAGATCACATCCTCAAGATATACTTTAGCACAAAGATGAATTTAATCATCGACAAGCAATGAGATCACACTGATAACTAAATCTAATCACAGTCTTTGAATGATTTTGAAATTCTTAAACAAGCAGCAAATGATTCGTTAGGTTCGATTAAATACTTTAGAATGCTAGGACCCCACAAGCATTTGGCAAAAACCCTCACCCAACCTCAATATTTCTTGAATTTTGTTATGATCTTCATAGAGCAAGGCATGTGCATTAGTGTGCAAGTGATTATCAATAGAATATTGCATTATGTGATGAATTCATATTTTAGATGATTGACAATACATAGACCAAAATGGTGAGAGCTCTAGGTCTATACTCAGGTATAGCAAAGGAGATGACAATTTAATCATGTGCCAATGAGAGCTCCAGGTTAGTACTATCATACAGCAGAGGAGATTATCACTCCAGGTTAGTACTTCCGTACAACAGAGGAGATAGCACAAACACAATACACATAAATACATCAATCATGACTCAAAGATATGGCTTATATGATTTGTATCATGATGTGAGAAAGATGAATTCTCAATCCATTTTTGTCGGGACTCGGTTTTTGTGCAGGCCAAAAATGATTGCGTAAATTCGGACGTCCTTAAGCATATATTTTAACTTAAATCAATATGTTGATGTCTACTTTATTCATCAGGCTGAGTCTACCATGCATATCATTAAAGAATATGTTTGTATTTCTTTTAATTGCAATTAAAAACAAGATGTAAATCAGATAACAATATCAGTTACTATCATTTCTCATTTTAAAACGCAAGTCATGCACAAACAAGCATTTCAACAAGATACAATCATTTCTCAGTCATCTCGAATCAAGTTCTCAGTTCTCTTTTCATATTTTTATTTAATTTTGATATACTCACCTCATAAATTTTTATTTTTGCAAACCTATTTTTGTTTTGTTTATTTATTTATTTATTACTTTTTTATTATATATATATATATATATATATATTATATATATATATATAATATATTAAACACAATACTGTACACAATATAAATTTACCAAGAAGGTCTTCCAAACTACACTGATATGAATATAAGAAATGAATTGTCAAGAAATATGCAGTGATTGTGAAGTGAGAACGGTGATTGTGTAGATAAAAATCTAGATTGTGAATAAAATACTGTAACCTTAACCTATTTGTTCGGCCTCAATTTGAATTAGGATAATATCTGTCACTAAACCAGATTCCTAATAGTCCTCCTCAATTGTTCCGGCACTCATAAATAGATTAGTTAGAAAGGGGAACCTAGGCCATCGTAGTCGTAGGTGTTCCTTTTGCAATGGTAGAAGTAACCTGCATCAACAAACAATCTGCTGAAATATCAGGGATAACTGTATCTTCTTTTTAATTTGCCACATTTGTTTCAGTTTAATTAATTTTTTTGAATGAATTAAATTTGGAAATCATTTTCTGTTTAAGACCGGAAGGAAAAAATTTGGGTTTGAACCTTTGGTCATTTTTATCTTTGAATCATGTGAATCAGCTTCACATGAAAAGGTATGGATGGAGGATTTTTCATGCACCATTCAAAGATATGTGCTTTTTACCACTTGATCCAGAGAAGCAACTGGTGGTGCCTTTAACTTCTGGAACATCCTTTGTAAACTTACATTCAGAGAAGTAATTCGTTTTGCCTTTATCATTCGAAACAAGTATTTGAGGGCACTTCTTTACCACATGACCTTCTTTTCCACACTCGAAACAAGCCTTGAAAGGCTTTTGATGCTTGACTGACCTGTGTGAAGCATTGGAATTGGAGATTGCTTTGAGATTGTTGCAGATTCTTTCTTGTTTTCACGTTTTCTATGCTGAACAGGGGATGAGATCTTCACTGATTGACTTGGTTGTTTTGCATTTTAGAAGAGATCCGCATTTGTCTTGATTCAGTTTTTGGAAGCGTTTGAGACCCGACAATTTCAGGTGTTATCTTTATCTTTGATAAACTGACACGGTCCTCTATGTTTGATTCATCATCTAAGCTTGACTGGTCTCGTATACATAGATCTGCTTCCAATGGATCTTGATTGACAGGAGTGGAAAGTGTTGTTGTTATTGGAACTTGATGATTAGGAGAATCCTGATTTATCTCTTCTATCATAACCTTGACATGCTCAAAAGTAGGAATTTCACCTGCTTTAAACTTATCAAAGAAGTTAGAAGAAATAGTCGATATAGATTTACAAACAACCGAGACTGAACAATCATTAGCTTGACTGTCAGCATTCGGTTTATTGTATCCCATACCAGTTCTAGAATCATAATCATCTCGTACCATGTTAAAATTGACATTGCTCAAACCTGCATGCAGATTATTAGTAGATTGTTCAAACAAATCATTTTTAGGATGAGGTCTAGGGATTGGTGAATAACATAAAGTAGAAGGGGGTGGAACTAAATTAAATAGAGTTTCACTATCAGATTTATATCGAATCCCATGTTTTACCCGTGCCCCTTGTTGTTTAGCAATAAGCTCATCTTTTGTCATGTGTCAAAGGGTGAATTTGTCAAGCTTTGTTTGAAGCTTCGTCGTTTCAAATTGAGCTAAAACAACCCTTTCTCTCAAATATTAATTTCAACGTTACGCTCCAAAATGGTTCTTTATAAAAGATCATTTCCAACCAATCTTCATTAAGTTTCCTTGAAAAAGCAATTTCATTTTTTTAATTCCTGATTGATTATTTATAATTCCTTTTCATTTTCGAGTAACAATCTGTTGGACCAAAAGAACCAATGAGCCAAGATCAGAAAACCTCTAAGTCCCACACGGTATCACAACAACTGCTGAAAGCCTCATCAGCAGTTTGACAACTGCTGAAGACTTCAACAGTTGAAGATCAAGTGCTGAAGACTTCAACAGCTGAAGAACTAAAGTGCTAAAGTACAACAGCTGAAGAACACAAGTGCTGAAGCTGAAAGACCAAAGTACTGAAGTACAACAGCTAAAGATCAACAACTGATGTACAAAGTCTGAAGACAAAGACTGAAGACATCAGCTGATGATATCTACTGAAGTCATCAGCTGATGAAACATCTAAAGGTCAAAGTCTGAAGATCAAGTACTGAAGCCTTAGTAGTTTGTCACAACTGCTGAAGAGTACTTCTTCAGTAGTTGTGATATCAGTAGTTTTATATTTCTAGTTTCAGTAGTTTTGTAAAACGACTGAAGAGCTTGTTCTTCAGTCGTTGTAGTTTCAGTAGTTTCTAATCAGTAGTTTTATATTCTGTACTTAACACTCTGATATGTTCTCAGTAGTTGTGAACATTTCAGTAGTTTGTTAAGAGTTAGTTATTTTTGTATTAGATCTGCCAGTTGTCACTTTCCCGTGATAACAGCAGCGATGCACTCTATATAAGGAGTGTCAACCTATTGTAATAATTGAATGAATGAATGATTTGAATGATTTGATTAGAAACATTCCATATCTATAACATTCCTTGAATCAGAAATATATTCTCTTGCTATAACCGTATGTGCTCTTAATGCATACAAGCATGACTTCTTGCTACAATTTGTCTAATTCCTATTCTTATTCCGCTGCCTTGAACTCTAATACATCAAACTTGTGATCGCTGATCCTGTCAAATGGTATCAGAGCAGGTTAATCATTGATCGATCTAATAATTGATCATTGAAACTGCTATTCAAGATCTAAGTTTGATTGAATTAGCTTTTTTTTTTGCAAGAAACGGTTATAGAGATTGAAGTTTCTGTATTTCTGGTCATTCATCCTGAGATCGTTTCTTGGTTTTCATTGAGTTTGTTGTGGTCTGTGTAAAACTTTTAAAAGTTTGAATTAAATTGTTTCTGAACTGAAAATGACTACTCCCTCCAATGATCCTCACAATATGGTTCCTCAACCAAGCCACCATGCTGGTTAGGAATGAGTATAACATATGGCAACGACGAATGCTCCATCACCTGTCTGTTAACAGCGTAGGTTGTTGGACATCAGTGGTACATGGTCCACACAAGCCTATGGTGAATAACCCGGAAACCAATCAAATGGTTCCGAAGAGGAGGGAGCAATACTCAGATGAGGATAAGAAGTTGCTTGAAATTGATGCAAAAGCCCATGGAATTCTGGCCATGGCACTGCCAAATGAAATCTATTCTGGGCTAATGCATCATGAAACTGCCCATGACCTCTGGAATGCCTTGAAAGAACAATTTGGAGGAACAGATGAGGTCTTGGCAAATAATAGAGAAATCCTCGCCCAACAATATGAGACATTTTCTCATAGAAAGGGTAGACACTACTCAACAATATGAGCGGTTCTCTTGTTTGATCTCTGAATTAAAAATGGTCAAACTTGAGTACACAAATATCTAGATGAATAACAGATTTCTCAGATCACTGCCTGAGAGATGGGACACATATACTATTTTCCTACGCTCCAGTGCAAGTTTGGACAAACTATCTCTCACCAACTCCATGGGAAACTGCTCACGTTTGAGAGAGAGAGATAGAACAGAAGAGAAAGCTGTCTTCATCTGGAAAGCTCACTGAAGACTTTGTACCAGGCAACACTGCCTTGGTGGGTCATGAGTCAGAATATGCTTCATCTGAATGCCAGTATGATGAGCATATTAACTTCTCTTCAAGCACTTCTGATTCTGCATTTGTGAGTGTTGATGGTCAGTTTACTGGGTGTAATAATGACAATTTATGCTTCATTATGGATGATCTCAAGGGGATTGCTGATGACGACTTAGAAGAGATGGATATTTTGAGCCAAATGGCCCTAATAAATATCAGATCTCAGAAGTTCTATAAAAGAACTGGAAGAAAATTCCCAGGACTCTCTGGCAAACCAAAGTTGGTTTTGACAAGAGCAAGTTGAGGTGTCACAAATGCCAAAGGCTTGGACACTTTGCAAGAGAGTGTAGATCAACTGGATCTAACTCCACTGCACCCTTTGTGACTTTTCCTGGCAATAGTCAACAACACAGAGGGCAACATCCTGTCACTTCTAGTCATCATCCTCAACAACAATCTCCGGCATATTTTGTTCCTCAGGGTCAAATGCCATATCCGTACCCTTGTTATTACATGCCACAGTCAAATCAAGTTCAAGTTCCTATGGCACCACAACCTCATGCACTACCAGAACCTCAGCCATCCCAATCTCATCAACAAACTCAACCTCAACAACACAGCTTCTTCACCCCAGGAGTTGTTGACTGGAGCAGTTTACCAGATGACATGTCTGGTCATGACCAACTGTTCTCAGGTGCTGGTCAACATGGTGGTGACAGTCCTTTTGGGAATCTAGCTCTTATGGCTTTGGAGTCTGCTGATACTTCATTTTCTAATGCCTCTACACCTAAGGTATCACAGGTATCCTCTGAGGCAAAAGCCAAATTATGTTCTGAACCATGCATAGCAGCATTTGCTTCCATTAGAGAAGCAAATGTAGCTTTAATTAATAAGAACATTGAGCTAGAACAAATAATTTCAAAAACAAAGCTGAATTTGAGTCTGTACTTAAAGATAAAAATGATGAGATGTACAAACTGAAATGCCAAATAATTGATGATAAGGCTAGAGAAGAGGTACTTCTAGAGAAGTACAAAGATCTCAAAGAAACCCTTGCAGTTACCCAGGTAGAGTGTGATAGATGGGTACAATCATGCAAAGGTTTTGAAATGCTTCTTAGTAAGCAATCTGCTTCCAATGTGAAGTTTGGCATTGGTTACAATCACACTGCTCCACCTACAGATTTTACTCCAAGAGCAGAAGTAGAATCTGAGGGTGAGAGTGATAACCAATCCATCACATCATGTGATCTACCTTCTGATACAGCACAATCAGAAGTAGCAGTCAGCATCAAGCCCTCTTTGAACCTATCAGCTGATGTTGATGGTTCAAATGCTGACACTCACATGATTAATGAGTTGATCAACTCAGGAGTTAATTCTGAAGGTCCTGAAAGGACTAGAGAGCAGGATTAACACCTGAAGTTCAAACTTCAACTGCTGTCAGTACTGAAGAGAAGAAAACTGCCGGTAGAAAGAGTTTGAAGACTACTAAAGAGGCAGTCAAGAAAGCAAACAATGCTTCCAAAGCATTGAAGAACAAGTCTTCAGTTGCTTCACCCTCTTTAGTTGATGATCAACCTAAGATGAAGAAGAAACCATGTGAAGTATGTGGTTTGTTCAATCATCTTACAGATGATTGTTGGTACAAAAGAGGTTCCAAACTCAAACAAAAAGAAGAAATTAATGAGAAAATGGTAAAAATGAAAACTGAGTTTGAGACCACATTTGTATCAGCAACATCAAATCCTGTAACCCTTAAGTCCTCAAAGAAATCCAAAAGGAAGGGTTAAACAGGTGACAGCTGAGAGTGCTCAGAAGAAGAAGGTGCAACATAGGAACTTATCAAACTCCACTGGCAATGTGTCTGATGAGCTGAAAGCTTTATCACAAAATCAGACACAGCTGGTTATGATGGTTCAACATCTGTTGGGTAGAGTTAACCAACTAGATGCTCCTATGTTGAAACCACAGAAAAGGAGTTCCAAGCCAAAGGACTCCTCTTCTACACCATCTTCTTCCTCTCAGGCTGTTGTTTCAGATAAACCTGTTAGTTTACCATCTATTGATGAGACCAGGCCCAAAACCAAAAGGTTTGGGTCTCTAAAACTAACTGATTGTTTATTTTTGCAGGGTTCTTCAACATGCCAAAGTAGCATCTGGTATGTAGACAGTGGGGGATCTATGCACATGACTGGGAACAGCTCTCTTCTTCATGACTACTCTCAAGGAAAGAAGGGATTTGTTTCTTTTGGCAATGATGCTAGGGGTTACATCATTGGTAAGGGTTTTGTCTCTAATGGAGAAATCAAATTTGATGATGTTAATCATGTGGAAAATCTCAAGTACAATCTCTTGAGTGTCAGTCAAATGTGTGATAAAGGCCATGTTGCTCTTTTCACCAGTCAAAACTGTAGGATTCTGTCATCCAAAGTTTTGCACTTGATTGACAAGGTGTTGGATGATCACACTCTCCTGAGAGCCAATAGGACAGGAAGAGTGTATGCCTTAGATCTTTCCAAGAAAATAGATCTCAAAGGCAATCCTTGCCTATTTTCCAAAGCCTCTTCTCAAGAATCTAAACTGTGGCACAGAAGGCTTGGTCATGTTAATCTCAAAAACATGAATCAGCTTACCCACAATAGTTTAGTCAGAGGCTTACCAATAAAGGAGTTTCACTGTGATGAAACCTGCACTGCTTGTTTAAAAGGAAAACAGCACAAAGTCTCGTTCCCTCCTATTGAAGTGCCTAAGTCCACTGCCTGCTTGCAATTACTGCATATGGATCTATTTGGTCCTGTGAGAGTAATGAGCATGGCAAAGAAGAAATACTGTCTGGTAATTGTGGATGATTACTCCAGATTTGTGTGGACTTTCTTTCTACATTCAAAGGATGAGGTTGCTCAGAAGATTATTCACTGTGTGTTGTATATTGAGAAGCAGTATTCTCTTCCAGTCAAGTGTATTAGGAGTGACAATGGACTGAATTCAGAAATCATACACTTGATGACTTCTATCTTTCAAAGGGGATCAAAAGGCAGTTTAGCATCCCAAGGACTCCAGAACAAGGTCCCATGCTGGCTGACTCAGGTTTGCCATTGACCTTTTGGCTGAAGCTGTAACACAGCTTGCTATGTGCAAAATAGAGTGTTAGTAAATCAGAGGTTGATGAAGACTCCATATGTTCTCCATCATTTGGCTCCTCTGATTTCATTTTTCAAAGCATTTGGGTGTCCCTGTTTTATTCTCAACACAAAGGATCAACTCCATAAATTTGATCCTAAGGTGGATGCAGGGTATTTTGTTGGTTATTCATCTACTTGCAAGGCATACAGAGTCTTCAACTGCAGAACAAAGATGGTTGAAGAAACTCTACATGTTAAGTTCAATGAATCTCCAAGGACAAGATTCCACAAGCCCTGTGGAGTTATTTGATTTGGACATACTGCAATATGTTCCTTATCAAACTCCTGCTGTTGCTCCTGTCAACAGTTCACCACCTGGTGGTACTGCTGATGATGATGATGATTGCAGTACTCACCTCTTCAGGTTTAGTGATCAGCTGCCTGATTCAGCTAGACCTGATGTTCCTGTAGCTCCAGTAGCACCATCCACAACAAATGCTGATGAGATCTCTTTGAATTCAACTTCCTTTGAATTACCATCCACTGATTGGTTTCAAGGAAATGATTCACCATCACCATCTGTTACTGCTGAGCCTGCTACAAACACTTGCACAGATCTCATTGTGTATCAAGATCTGAAGAATCACCCTATGTCTCAAATCATTGGTGATATCACTGCTGGAGTATCAACAAGAAGTCAATTGTCAAATTTCTGCTTCTATGCTCTCTTCATCAGTCAGCAAGAGCCAAAGAATTATCACATTGCTTTAAGGACAATGGATGGGTTGATGCCATGCAGCTTGAGCTTCTTCAGTTCAAGAAACAGCAAGTGTGGGAACTGGTTCCTCTACCTCCAGGTAAGTGTGCAATAGGCACTAAATGGGTTTAGGAACAAAACTGATGAAAATGGGCTTATTGTTAAGAACAAGGCCAGACTGGTTGTTCAGGGGTTTGCACAAGAAGAAGGTATTGATTATGATGAAACCTTTGCCCCTGTAGCCAGACTGGAAGCAATTTGATTGTTTTTAGCTTATGCTGCTTATCAAAACCTTAAAGTTTTTCAAATGGATGTCAAAAGTGCATTTTGTATGGAAAAATTAAAGAAGAGGTTTATGTATGTCAACCTCCAGGCTTTGAGGACAATAAACATCCTAATTGGGTGTATAAGCTTGATAAGGCTCTTTATGGGTTAAAACAAGCTCCTAGAGCCTGGTATGAGACATTATCAAACTTTCTTCTGGAAAATAATTTCACTAGAGGCTCCATAGATAAGACTTTATTCATTAAGAAAGCTGGGCAGCATAATCTACTTGTTCAAATTTATAGATGATATCATTTTTGCATCCTCTGATCCAAAGTTGTGTGATGCCTTTACAAAGTTGATGCAACAGAAGTTTGAAATGAGTGCCATGGGAGAATTACAGTTCTTTCTGGGGTTGCAAATCAAACAAAAGACTGATGGAATTTTCATTCATCAGTCCAAATACACAAAAGATCTTTTGCAAAAGTTTGATTTACAAAACTGTAAGCCCTGTTCTACCCCCATGTGCAGCACCACACAACTGGATACAGATCAGAAAGGTAAAGTGGTTGATGAAACACTTTACAGATGTATGATTGGGTCCTTGATGTATTTAACAGCTTCTAGACCAGATATTATGTTTGCTACATGTGTTTGTGCTAGATTTCAGGCTGCACCTAAAGAGTCTCATCTGATTGCAGTCAAGAGGATCTTTAGATATCTGCAAGGCACTCCATCTCTAGGTTTATGGTATTCTACTGGACATTCTGGTAAATTAGTTGCTTTTTCTGACAGTGACTATGCAGGGTGTAAGTTGACCAGGAAATCAACTTCTGGTGGATGTCAATTCCTAGGCAACTGCTTGATTTCTTGGCAGAGCAAGAAACAGACCTCAGTTGCTACATCAACTGCTGAAGCAGAGTACATTGCTGCTGCAAGCTGCACCTCTCAGGTACTCTGGCTTCAGAACCAACTTCTGGATTATGGCATTACAGACTAAGACTCCATTGTTAATGGATAGTGCTTCAGCTCTGTGTATTGTCAAAAATCCAGTCCAGCACTCTAGGACCAAACATATAGAGATCAGACATCATTTTATAAGGGATTGTTTTGAAAAAGGTCTGATTGATCCTAAGTTTGTGCCCAGTGCTGATGAGCTTGCAGACATTTTTACTAAGCCTTTGGATAGTTCAACTTTCCAAAACCTGGTGTTAAGGCTTGGTATGCTGCAGCTAGAATAAGTGACAACTACTGATGATTTCAGTAGTAATTACTGGTGATCATTGGTACCCGTCACATATAAGTACCGATGAGTCCTTTTCCCTTCAGTAGTTTTTATAACTACTGATGGCTAAATGTCTCATAAGTACTGAAGTACTTTATCTGTTCCAAACTACTGATGTAGTTAAAACTACTGATGTAGTTACAACTACTGAAATCAGTATAAACAGATAAGTACTGATGTCCCATGAAACAACTGAAATCCGCCAAAAAGGCTGATGAATGTGTTGAGGACAGTATGAAACAGCTGAAAAGCTAAGAATTGACGAAAACAACTGATGAGAAATTTCTCTTCAGTTGTTTGTACACTGTTGTTTCATTCTAAACAACTGAAGCAATACCATGTCTTCAGTAGTTTTATAACTACTGATGATTAATACCAAGTTTTTAGTTGTTTATAACAGCTGATGACTAAACCATTGTCTTCAGTAGTTTCACAACTACTGATGACAAACAACAAGTCCTCAGTTGTTTCAATCATCTGAAGTTAAAACCACGGTCTTCAGTAGTTTTCTAACTTCTGATGCCTAACACCACGACTTCAGCTGTTTCAACGTCTGAAAGGATAATACCATGTCAACGGTCGTTTAAAACTACTGATGACTAACACCACATCCTTCAGTCGTTTTCTTACCCGTACCCTATAAATATCCCTGACCTAAGCCTTCAATGCTTCATCTTCTTCAAACCTAACGTTCCTCTCCAAAACTTCTCTCTTCTCAATGGCGTCCATGCAAATTAAACCGCGACACAACAGTGTTGCCTACCTTACTAAATCGCCTATCTGGGCTAAGTTCGATACTGCTATCGATCTTATGGTTCAGTCCCAATACAAAACGGCATTTCTTCTGAATCCCATACTACATGCCGAATCCTTCAACAATTTTGGATGAACGTTACTATTACCACTGGGGAGCACAACACACCATCTCTCCAGTCGGTCGTCAACAACAAAGAAGTAGTCATCACTCCTGCAGTTATCCGCCAAATTCTTCATCTGGATGATGCTATATCTCCTACTGGATATCCGAAGGGCACCACAGATCTATCCTTTGCCCAACATGGATATCAAGGCAATCTCAGTGCCTCCACTATCATGAAGAAACACTTTCCTGACGCTGAACGCCTAATTTTTCACATGGTGAATGTATGTTTGGCTCCTAAGACGTCGTCTTGGGATCAAATGTCGACAAAATGGCAGCAGGTAATGTATTCTATTCTTGAGCAACAACCGCTAAACTTTTCAGAAATAATATTTTCGGAGCTCAAGGATATGGCTCAAAAACTAACTGCCAACCGTTGGATACTGTATCCACGGTTCATAATGGCCATCATTACAAACCAGCTTAATGCTAAGGGACTTGTTGGCTTGGGGAGTCCCTGCTACGGCTGTTCTGCCGGAAGTATACTCCCGCACAACTCTGACCAGACACTAAAAATGGCTGCCAAGCTGCGAAAACCCACGCAGCTGGAACCCACAGCCACCACCTCCAAATCAAAAGTCCCCACCAAACCCACCAAAAAGAAACCCAAAACGGCTACTCAGGGAATTGAGTCCCCTGAGGATGCCCCTGCAACACAAACGCAGGATATATCCACTAGTCCAAACCCCCTAGTGGATACAATGACTCTTCCAGCCATAGCCGCTCAGGCTTCCTCTCAACAGGAGCCTGCAGCAACCACACAAGGGGGTACCTACATGTCTGGGATCTTCCTCACTTGAGGAGATTGCCATTGAAAAGCACCAACCTCCCCAGGTGCACACTGCTTCTATCCCTTCAACCAAGCAACCGCCCCTCACAGCCCAACTTTAATAGTTGCACAAGTGCTGACTCAACTGCACTCCTCACCCCCTCCCCAGAAACCACTTACTACTGGGAACACCCTACAATTGAGGGGGAGGAATACAGTGCACTTGAGAACCCACAGCACAGGGGTTTACCACTTCTATCTCCTGGTGTAGATAAGGAGCTTAGAATATCTAGTGAGGCTGCCACCTCTTCTGAATCAGCACATGATCAGAATGAGGCTGGTAACATTGCTAAGACCTCACTAGAGGCAACAGTTGATGATGGACATTGTCCTGAGGCTGGAAGTCCCCAGTACCAAGCACAAGGGGCACATGCAACAACTGGTCTACACCCAGTGCATGTAAATCCTGCTCCAAGCAGGAGGTCAGATGATTCAGCTTCGGCTGATGATGACCTGGGCTTTTTCTACGATGTTCTTGCCCAGAACACAATCCTTGAAGAGAAAGTCAGTAGGCTGCAAAACCTACTTGACCACTCTCACAAGGAGAAAGACCATCTGCCTCTACCACCCACAGATGGCACCTTCACTTGAAGGTTCCCCAAACACTAAGCCACTCCAAACTCAACCACCTGCCTCTGCTTCAGGCCCTATTTCTCAGGAACAAAACCCTCCTGAGCAAATAGGTGCTGTACTTCAAAATTCCTTCCCTCTCATCACACCCATAATCACTGATATTGTGACTAAAGCCATTGATGAGAGGCTTTCCTCAACTTTACAACCCTTGATTGATGCTGCTGTGCAAAAGACACTTTCTGCGGTACAAACCCCTTCCTCCAATGCATCCAAAAGGGGGAGAGTACTGCAGTGAAAGAAAAGAAGAGGAAAAGAACGGAGGAAAAGAAGGAAGAGAAGCACGCCCAAGAGGAGGAGAAAGAAAGGCAACCACTGATCACTTACAAGCGAAAGAAAAGTGCTGATGATAATATTGCTGAAGAAAAATCCTTGGAGGAGCTGGTAAAAGAAGCTGATACTACACACAGCCGATCCATGGATAAAATAATTGAACAAATCTTCAGGCAAGGGTTTGATACAGCCACACTGGATAGTGAGATCAGAAGGTTGGAAGTGCAAGAGATACAAACCCGATGGGTTGGGTATGAAGCTCTTGAAAAGAGAGATTTGAAATAATGATCCGCTTCATTGCAAAATACTTAGGAAGATCGTTAATGGAGATTCGCGCGTGGACCAGGGACAGCATTCTGGCTATAGCCACCAGAATCTGTCTGTCTGAGCAATTCAACAAAGGGATTATTGTGGAAGCCCTTGATGAGGCTGGGGCTGGTAAAAGGTTGGAGATGGCTAAACTCACAAAGGCGAAACTTACTATAAAGATGCTGGATCAACCTTCCCTTCCACCCACTCAAACAGAGCCTACCCCTCAAATCTCCCAACCAATCTCTAAGCCAAAATCCAACATCCTCATTCTTCAAAACCAATTCCTTCACCAACCCAACCATCATCCAGTGATGCACCTAGAAGGAGGAGAAGGGTGCTGAGGATGGAAGAAGAAGAAGAAGAGGAGGATGAAGATGATAGTCTGCCACTCTCTGCTGTTCTAAAGCTACCAAAACCCCGAATTCAACCATGATCACACCTGACTCTCAAAGGGAAATGGTCAGAGTCAAGATAGAAGAAGAAGAACAGCAGAATAGCACGATGAGCAACTGTTGAAGATGGTTGACAAGGAATTTCCTCAGTCATCATCTATTCAAGCCATGAAAGGGCATGCTCAAAGGCTGTACACTCTCAGGCACACTTTTCAGTATCAGAAGGAGAGAGTGAGAGTACGGCCAGACCCCAGGGTGAGCTCTAGAATCCATAAAAGAACTATTCCACACAGATACAATGGCCAGGTCAGAAAAAACAATAGATTCTACCATCATGTTGGCCATTGTAGTCTCACCTTGGGAAATCATTGATGAATTCAAGAAAGCTCACCAAGCAAAGAAGACCCCTCAAGCTTTACTAGAAAACAAGATGATTAAGAAGGGGTTGTTATATAAAAAGCTTGAAGACATCCAGAAGAATGAGCTCCAGTTACTCCTTGAAGGCAACCATCCTGATGAATTTGTATATAGGGAGGTAACTACGGTGGAGCTGAAAAATGGCAGGACCATGAAGTACTTATTAGAGTACTATGGTCCAGAGTTCTTCTTCGAAGGAGGAGTAGAAGAACTCTCTCAGGAGGAACAAGTTGTTCTCCTTGAGGCCTATGTTCGAGAGTCATACAGACTCATTATGGGGAAGTAAATCTCATGAATGGGATAATAACTCTGTGTCCAGTTCCCCAAAACAGAGTTCCCATTCATACCCTGCCAAACAAATATCTGAGATTTCTTCCCAGGCCGGAGCTTACATGGGTCATCTTCTCTACTGATCAAGAAGGAAAAAGACCAACACTTTGCCAACAATAAGTGGGATAATAATAATTTAGAGGTTTTGGCTGCATTGGTTCAGGGGGAGTTTGTTGGACCAAAAGAACCAATGAGCCAAGATCAGAAAACCTCTAAGTCCCACATGGTATCACAACAACTGCTGAAAGCCTCATCAGCAGTTTGACAAGTGCTGAAGACTTCAACAGTTGAAGATCAAGTGCTGAAGACTTCAACAGCTGAAGAACTAAAGTGCTGAAGTACAACAGCTGAAGAACACAAGTGCTGAAGCTGAAAGACAAAAGTACTGAAGTACAACAGCTGAAGAGTTTACAAGTGCTGAAGATCAACAACTGATGTACAAAGTCTGAAGACAAAGACCGAAGACATCAGCTGATGATATCTACTGAAGTCATCAGCTGATGAAACATCTGAAGGTCAAAGTCTGAAGATCAGGTACTGAAGCCTCAGTAGTTTGTCACAACTGCTGAAGAGTACTTCTTCAGTAGTTGTGATATCAGTAGTTTTATATTTCTAGTTTCAGTAGTTTGTAAAACGACTGAAGAGCTTGTTCTTCAGTCGTTGTAGTTTCAGTAGTTTCTAATCAGTAGTTTTATATTCTGTACTTAACACTCTGATATGTTCTCAGTAGTTGTGAACATTTCAGTAGCTTGTTAAGAGTTAGTTATTTTTGTATTAGATCTGCCAGTTGTCACTTTCCCGTGATAACAGCAGCGATTGCACTCTATATAAGAGTGTCAACCTATTGTAATAATTGAATGAATGAATGAATGATTGAATGATTTGATTAGAACATTCCATATATATAAACATTCCTTGAATCAGAAATATATTCTCTCGCTATAACCGTATGTGCTCTTAATGCATACAAGCATCGACTTCTTGCTACAATTTGTCTAATTCCTATTCTTATTCCGCTGCCTTGAACTCTAATACATCAAACTTGTGATCGCTGATCCTGTCACAATCTGTTTGCCTTATAAATCCCAAATATCTGATTTTGCAAGACGAAGAACACATATCCTGAACAGTCTCATAAGGATGACCCATGATAGTTCGTTCTGAAACTAAGCTCTTTTCACAGTCGCAAACCTTTGTGATTCTCTGTTGTTACTCATCTTTGAATTTTAATAGTTTTTTATCCTCCAACTCTTTATTCCAGTATCAGCTTTCTCGTCTTTATATCCTCATTTCTCTCAAATTTAGGTTTACTGTCATTATCAACGCTTAGAGCTTCATAGTTTTCTTTGATTTTAATAGTGGAATCCAATCAGTTCTCAATAATTTCATCTTTTCAACACTCGGCTTTGTAATCAAGTATATGCAGAATCGGTGAAGGGTGGTCACTTATAACACAACAACACAAAGAGGAGATTAACTAGATTGATCAAATAGTGAGACTGGATTAACCACAAGAGATGATACAATGAACACAAGTAAATAAGAGACTGAACAAGATAACAAAATTCATAAGGAGATGGTTTTCAAGATTGCAGTATATTGCCTTCTCAAGTTCTTTTACAAGTGTTACAAAGCATAAAAGGAAAGTTACAAGTACTTGAGATACATATACTACATCCTACGATCGACCATACTTTGAAGGCCAGCTGGATACAATTCACTAGACATAACACAAAATATATCGTAGAGTCAAAAGGCAAATTGCCTTTTGACTTGTGACTATGACATACCATAGCTCACATCATAATATATTACAAAAAGGATAAAGTACATGACGTAGAAAGTTAAAGACTCAAGACCTTAATGTACAGTTACTAAAAGCATGGACCTTTTCACCAACTCATGCAAGTTGGTGACTTTACAGAGTTGCAGTGGAAAGTGGTCCAGGTTTATGCAAAGCACATCAGATAAAGCATGTATACTAAAAGTCTTTGGAAGAAATCTGTCTTCAAGTGTTGAGCTTCAGAAGATATTGGTCTTGGCTTCGGAAGATTTCACACTTAGAATATTTCAATTGCATGTGTGAAACTTCCGAAGCATTCTTCTTCAATATACTTGTGCAGCATGCAGGAGACTTGAAGTGTTTGGAGTTGCATCAGCCTTAACATGTATTCCTTACAAACTCCCCCTAGGCTGATGCTACCAAAATCTTTGAAAACTTTAGATTTCAACAGTCCTCATTATGATGATGACCATCCCTTTCATCATGAGATGATCAGGATCACTCAGACTCTAAAAATGTTTTCTTATGTTAAAGAGATCATGTAGAGGTAGATTGAACATGTCCTGCCAAGTGTAGACATCCTTAATTCCTTGATCTCTACAGACATGCCATATTTCCAGATTTATGGTGTATGTCCGGGACAAGATTGTCTTCCTACTACTAGAGGAGCTACTTTATTGGGAGTTGATGTAGCATCATCTGGTTGTACATCCTCAGGATATGCTGACTCATCCTGAGGTTCAGAAAAGGATGTATCTTTCTTCTTCTTTGGCTTTGGCTTTTGAAAGGGATCGGGATATAGTTTGATCAATTAGATTAAAATTTGCAGTGGAATAGCACACGAAATAATATGAATATTCAATCAAACAGTAACAGTTATAGTGAGAGAAAGTTTTCTACAAAAATAATGTTTTCATTCATGCACATGCTTCACTTCCAAGGAAATTAGGTCACCATTCCTTTTATAAAGGAATGTGACATCGGCTGACGTCACTTGATAGTGACAGCTAACTGATTTATACAAACAACTGAAAGTAAACTAAACTACTAAAGATGTCCACAACAACTGAGGACAGCTTCACTAAAAGCCAAGTATAAGCTAACATTACAACTACTGAAGATAATATAACATCTGAAGTGTAAGAACTTCAGATGTTTTACATAATATAAAACTACTGATTACAAACTACTGAAAAGTAAACCATCATAACTACTGAAGAGAACGGCTTCAGCTGTTGTGACAACTTCTGAGAACTTTGTCTTCAGAATCTATCTTCAGACTTTGTCTTCAGGCTTTGTCTTCAGTTGTTGTCTTCAGACTTTGTCTTCAGACTTTATCTTCAGCTGTTGTCTTCAGAGTTTCTCTTCAGACTTGTCTTCAGACTTGTCTTCAGACTTTATCTTCAGCTGTTGTCTTCAGAGTTTCTCTTCAGACTTTGTCTTCAGACTTTGTCTTTAGACTTTATCTACAGATTTTGTCTTCAACAGTTGTAGACCACTTCAGTTGTTTTGACGTTTGTGGGACATAATGGTTTTTCGGATCTGGCTCATGAGTTCTTTTGGTCCAACAACTCCCCCTGAACCAATGCAGCCAAAACCTTTAAGATTATTGAAGTCCCACTTATTGGTAGAAACATTATCTAGATCAGCTCAGAAATCTTCAATTAATCTCAGGCCAGGGAAGAGGTTTCAAAAGGTTTGATTGGCAAAGGATGAATGGGAACTCTGTCTTGGGGAATTGGACATGGAGCTCTTATCCCATCCATGAGACCTACTTCCCAATAATAAGTCTGTAAGACTCTCTGACATAGGCCTCAAGGAAAACAACTTGTTCTTCCATTGTGAGTTCTTCAGCTTCACTTTCAAAGAAGAACTCAGACCCATAGTACTCTGATAAGTACTTAACATGCTTTCCATTCTTCAGCTCCACAGTAGTTAATTCTCTATATGCAAACTCATCAGGATGAGTGCCTTCAAGCCATAACTGGAGCGCATTTCTTCTTATTTCTTCAAGCTTCTTGTAGATCAACCCCTTCTTTACCATTTTGTTTTCTAGTAAAGTTTGTGGAGTCATCTTAGACTTGTAAGCTCTCTTGAAGTCCTCAAGGATTTCCCAGGGTGACACTACAATGGCGAGCATTATTACAGCATCTACAATCTTCTTTACTTGGCCATTGTATCTACATGGAATCTTCTTTTTATGAATTCTGTCACTTACTCTGGGGTCAGGCCAAATTCTCACTCTCTCTTTTTGATATTGAAATGTAAATCAAAGAGCATACAACCTCTG
Source organism: Flaveria trinervia (assembly GCA_025506515.1). Lineage (NCBI taxonomy): Eukaryota > Viridiplantae > Streptophyta > Magnoliopsida > Asterales > Asteraceae > Flaveria > Flaveria trinervia. The sequence goes on along the minus strand of JACCIX010000279.1, from coordinate 84,290 downwards.
AGCATGTTTCTTCATAGCTTGTATGGATGAAGACTTAGGAAACTCTTTATCAATCATCCTTAACAGTTGCTCATCATGTTGTTTGTGTTGTTCTTCTTCTTCAAGTTTGACTTTTACCATTTTCCTTTGGAAGTCAGGTGTGATTGTTGTTGGTTGACTCCTGGGCTCAGGCATCTTTATTTTAAGAACAGCAGAGATTGGCAGACTATCATCCTTATTATCTTCTTCTTCTTCTTCCATCCTCAACACCCTTCTCTTCTTCTTGGGTGAATCATTGGTTGGGGGTTGAGTAGGTTTCTTGGGTAAAGGGGTTGGTTTTGAGGGTTGTGAAGTTGGTTGTTTTGGTTTGGGAGATTGTACAGGCTACTCTAGCATCTTGGTTGTGAGTGAAGCTTTGGATAACTTTGCCATATCAGACCTTTTCCCAGCACCAGCTTCATCAAGAGAATCTATGATCAATCCTTTGTTGAATACTTCAGAAGAGCAGATTCTGGTGGTTATCTCCAAAATACTGTCTCTGGACCATGACTTCACTTCAGTGATTGATCTTCCCAGATGTTTTGATATGAATCTTGTCATAGCTTCCAGTCTTTCCTTTTCTTTCTCACTCCAACTTGCCCATCTATGTTCAATCTCTTGAATCTCTAGCCTTTTGATTTTAGAGTCAAGTTTGGTTGTGTCAAAACCTTGTCTGAAGAGTTGATCAATAATCTTATCCATAGATCTGCTATGTTCTCATCAGCTTATTTGATCAGTTCTTCTAACTTTTTCTCACCTTCAGTCTGTTCAGAGCTTTTCTTTCTCTTGTAGGTGATCATTTCCTTTTCTTTCTTCTCTTTATCTTCTTCCTCTTCAACTCTCTTTCTTTTGTCTACTTTCACTGACTTAGACTCCCCCTTTTTGGTTGCATTGGGTTCAGGGGTATGAATGTCAGAAAGTCTCTTAGAAACAGCAACATCAACTAAGGATTGAAGATTTGAGGAAAGCCTCTCATCAATGGCTTGATGCATGATGTTTGTGATTATGGAAGTGATGAGAGGTAAGGATGATTGAAAAGCAGCAACCATTTGCTCAGAGGGGTTCTGTCCTTGAGAAATGGTGCCTGAATCAGAGGCTGGTGGCAAAGTTGTTAGGAGTGGCTCAGTGTTTGGGAGAGTTTCAGGAGAAACTGCCATCTGTGGGTGAATATGGGCAGATGGACTTGATTCTTGTGACATTTTGGCAAGTAGTTCTTGTAGTCTGCATACCTTAGTCTCAAGAATGGTGTTGTGGGCTAGAACATCAAAGAAAAAGCCCAGGTCATCATCAGTCTTTGCTGAATCATCTGACCTCCTCATGAAATCAGGATGAACATGTGCTAAGTGTAGATCAGTATTCATATGTGCCCCTATTTCTTGGAACTGGGGACTTCCTGCCTCAGGATTATGTCCTTCATTGGTAGTTGCCTCTGGTGAGGACTTAGAAATGATACCATCTTCATCCTGGTCATGTGCTGAAACAGGAGAAGAGGTAGCCTCACCAGATGTTCGAATATCCTCCTCTACACAGGGAGATTGAAATCTGTAATCCCTGTGCTATGGGTTATCAGTCATATTATAATCCTCTCCCTCAACTGTTGAGGTTTTCCTAGTGGTAATAGGTTTCTGGGGAGGGGTAGAGGAATGTAGTTGAGTCAGCACTTGTGCAATAACCACAGTTAGGCTTGTAGGGGTGGCTTCAGTGGGAGATAAGTGTGAAGAGGATTGCACCTGGTGTGAATGGTGCTCTTCAATGGCAATCTTCTCAAGTGGGAGAGATTCCAGTAATGTGGTTTCCCCATTTTTGGTTGCATGAGGATCCTGTTGAGAGGATACCTGAGCGGTTTCAGCTGGTAGAGTCTTGGAAACTACAGGGGGATTACTACCCATAGTTTCATCCTGCCTTTGTGTTACAGGGGTATCATCAGGGGACTCAACTCCCTGAGTAGCCTTTTTGGTTTGTTTTGAATGTGGTTTGGAGGGGACTTTGAATGTGGAGGATGAGGCTATGGGTTCCTTCTGCTTGGGTTTTAGCAGTTTGGCAACCTCTTTGAGGTGTGGGTTAGAGTTGTGCCTGGAGTATACCTCTGGCAAAACTACCACAGCAGGGACTCCAAGGCCAACAGTTCCATGAGATTTTAACTGATTCATGATTATGGCCATAAGAAACCTTGGATATAATAACCATCTATGAGCCACAGGTTTCATTGCCAGATCTTTTAATTCTAAAAATATAATTTCAGAAAAATTTAAGCTTTGGCATTCAAGGATAGAATACAATACCTGCTGCCACCTGGATGACATTTGATCCCATGAAGAGGATTTGGGGGCAAGGTAGACATTGATCATGTGGAAGATTAGGCGTTGAGCATCATGGAAGTGTGTTAGGATCACGGTATCTAGTTTGATCAATTAGATTGGATTTGCAGCGGAATGAGCATACAAATTAACAAATTAATCAAGAACACATGAATTTATCAATGAAACAATGTTTGTTATAGAGAGAGAAATTCTGCCAAAAGGAATATATTCATTCAATACACGCTTCAGCTCGGCATATCGCACGGTTACAGTTAGGTCATCTTTCCTTTTATAAGGAAAGCTGACGTCAGCTGATGTTACTTGACAATATCATCTAACTGTTATTTGACTACTGAAAGTTAACACAACTACTGAAGATGTCAAACAGCTGACATCTTCTAACAAAAATACCAAGTGTTAACTATCACTACAACTACTGAAAAGAAACTACTGAAACAACAACGACTGAAGAACATGCTCTTCAATCGTTTTACAAGTACAGAAATAGAAATTAAAACTACTGAAAGAAAACCATCACAACAACTGAAGAATGCTTCTTCAGCTATTGTGACAAACTCTGAAAGCTTTAGTACTTGGACTTCTTGAACTTCAGTTGTTGTCATCAGCTGATGTCTTCAGTCTTTGTACTTCAGCCGTTGATCTTCAGTACTTTAGTCTTCAATTGTTGATCTTCAGACTTTGGTCTTCAGCAGTTGAAGTCTTCAGTACTTTAGTCTTCGGCTGTTGATCTTCAGACTTTGTCAAACACTGATCAAGTCTTCAGCAGTTGTTGTGATGTCTTGTGGGATTTAAATGTTTTTTTGATCTGGTTCATTGGTTCTTTTGGTCCAACAAACTCCCCCTGAACCAATGCAACCAAAACCTTTAAGCTTATTGAGGATGTCCCACTTATTATGGCAGAAAGATTGTTTTTTTTGTCTTCTAGATCAGCTTAGAAGTGACCCTTGTAAGCACATGCCTGGGAAGAAGTCTCAATGATCTGTTTGGCAAAGGATGGATGGGAAATCTGTCTTAGGGAACTGGACACAGAGCTGTTACCCCATCCATGAAGGTTACTTGTTCCTCCATGGTAAGCTCTTCTGCTTCTCCTTCAAAGAGTGATTCAGGCCCATAGTACTCAGATAGGTAGTTGACCTGCTTCCCATTTTTTAGCTCCACAGTTGTTATGATTCTATATGCAAATTCATCTGGGTGAATACCCTCTAAGAACAACTGGAGCTCATTCTTTCTAACTTCCTCAAGCCTCCTATACACTAACCCCTTTTTCACCACTTTATTCTCCAGCATCTTTTGTGGGGTCAGTTTAGCTTTATAGGCTTTCTTGAAGTCATCTAGGATCTCCCAAGGTGATACTACAAAGGCCAGAGAGATCACTTCATCTACAATCTTCTTTACTTGGCCAATGTATCTCTGTGGAATATTTTTCTTTTGAATCCTATGAGACACCCTGGGATCAGGCCAAATCCTCACTCTCTCTTTTTGATATTGAAATGTGTGTCTGAGAGTGTATAATCTCTGAGCATGTTTCTTCATGTTGATGATTGAAGATGTGGCAGCATATGCTTTGTCAACTCTTCTCAACAATTCCTCATCATGTTGTTTGTGAAGCTCTTCTTCTTCTAACTTCACTTTCACAATTTGTCTTTGAGATTCAGGAGTAATTGTTGGAGGGTGACTTATGGCCTTAGGCAACTGTATAACAGCTGAGATTGGCAGCCTATCTTCATCTTCATCATTATCTTCTTCTTCTTCTTCAAGCCTCAGTACCCTTCTCTTCCTCTTCTGGGGTACATCATTGGCTATTGGTTTTGTGGGTAAGGGAATTGGTTTAGTGGGTTGTGTTGTGGTGGTTTTGGTGTGGGAATGTTGACAAGCTGTTCTAGCATTTTAGATGTAAGTGAGGCTTTGGATTGTTTGACCAGTTCAGTCCTGCTCCCAGCACCAGCTTCATTCAAAGCTTCAATGACCAGCCCTTTGGTATATACTTCAGACGAACAGATCTTGGTGGTTATTGCCAAGATGCTATCCCTGGACCATGACTTGATTTCAATCAATGATCTTCCAAGATATTTAGCTATAAACCTGATCATGATTTCCAATCTCTCCTTTCCATCACACTATAACCGGCCCATCTTGATTGTATCTCCTCTATTTCCAGCCGTCTGATCTCAGAGTCTAATGTGGCTGTGTCATGACCATGTCTAAATAGCTGATCTATAATTGTATCCATTGATCTGCTATGAGCTTCATCAGCATCTTTAACAAGGTCTTCTAATGATTTCTCTTCATCAGCTCCTGACTCAGCACTTTTCTTTCTTTTATATGTAATTAACTGCTCTGAGATCAGTTCTTTCTTAACCTCCTTTTCTTTCTCAGGCGTTTCTCTGTTTTAGGCTCTTTCTTAGCATCAACTCTCTTTCTTTTCTTGTCTTTCACTGCCTTTGACTTTGCAGTCTCCCCTTTTTTGGTTGCATTGGAATCAGGGGTTTGGAAGGCAAAAAGAGATTTATGAACAACATCATCAATAAGGGTTTGTAGATTTGAGAAATCCTCTCATCAGTGGCTTTATGCACTATGTCAGTGATGATGGGAGTGATGAGAGGTAAGGAGTTTTGAAAGATAGCGACCATCTGCTCAGAGGGTTTCTGTCCATGAGAGATGGTGCCGAAAGCAGAGGCTGGTGGCTCAGTTATGTGTGTAGGCTCAGTGTTTGGTAAACTTCAATTGAAGGTGCCATCTGTGGGGTTTGTGGGGTAGATGGTCTTTGATCCTGAGGCATGTTGGCTAGCAGCTCTTTGAGTCTGCTCACCTCATTCTCTAGGATGGTATTATGGTCTAGAACATCATAGAAAAAGCTCAGGTCATCATCAGTCTGTGCTGAATCACCTGACCTCCTGATAGAATCAAGATGAACATGCTCTGAGTGTAGATCAGTAGTAGCATGTGCCCCTTGTTCTTGGTACTGGGGACTTCCTGCCTCAGGACTATGCCTTCATCAGCAGTTGCCTCTGGTGGGGTCTTATGGATAGTACCAACTTCATCCTGATCATTTGCTGAAGCAGGAGAAGTGGCAGCCTCACCAGAAGTTCGAATCTCCTTTCCTACACTTGGAGATTGAACATGGTAACCCCTGCGTTGTGGGTTATCAGAAGCATTTTGGTCCTCCCCCTTAATGGTTGAGGCTATCCAAGTTTTTATTGGTATCTGGGGGGAGGGGGTGAGGAATGCAACTGAGTCAGCACTTTTGCAACTATTATGGTAGGACTTTGGGGGGCGGTTGCAGTGGGAGATGGTGTGAAGGCAGTATGCACCCGGGGAGCGTGGTGCGTTTCAATGGCAACCTCCTGAATGAGGAAGGTTCCAGATGTATAGATGCCCCATATGTGGTTGCTACAGGCTCCTATTGAGAGGAAACCTGAGCGGTTGAGGTAGGTGAGTACGTGTATCTACTGGGGGGTTATGGCCAGTAGATATATCCTGCGTTTGTGTTGCAGGGGCATCCTCAGTGGACTCATCTCCCTGAGCAGCCTTTTTGGGTTTCTTGTGTTTGGGTTTGGTGGGGACCTTGGGTTTGGAGGTGGTGGCTGTGGGTTCCAGCTGCCTGGGTTTTCGCAACTTGGCAGCCTGTTTGGGACTGGTCTGAGTTGTGCCTGGAGTATACTTCAGGCAATACAGCCATGGAAGGGACTCCAAGGCCAACAAGTCCCTCAGCTTTCAGCTGGTTCTCTATTATGGCCATTATGACCGTGGATATAATATCCATCGGTTAGCAATAGGTTTTACGACCATATCCTTAAGTTTCAGAAATAATATTTCAGAAAAATTTATGTTTTGTTGCTCAAGGATAGAGAAGAATACCTGCTGCCACCTGGTTGACATTTGGTCCCAAGACGAAGTCTTAGGGGCTAGGCATACATTCACCATATGAAAAATAAGGCATTCTACGTCATGGAAAGGCCTCTTTAAAATGGTAGAGGCACTGAGATTACCCTGGTATCCATGTTGGGCAAAGGATAGATCAGTGATGCCCTTTGAATATCCAGTGAAGGTGGCATCATCCAGGTGTAGGGTTTGGCGAAGGATTGCCGGAGTGATGACCACCTTTCGGGAGTTGACGAACGACTGGAGAGACTCGGTGTCATTATCCCCAGTGGTAAGGATGACGTTCGTCCAGAATTGTTTTAGGGATTCGGCATAAATGGTAGGATTGATAAGGAAGGCCGTTTTGTATGGAGAATGGACCATAGATCAATAGCAGTATCAAACTTCGTCCAGTAAGGTGATTTGGTAAGGTAGGCAACACAGTTGTGGCGTGGTTAAGATGCATGTTCGCCATTGATGTGAGAGAAGGTTCTGAGTTTTTGAACATTAGGTTTGAATGATGAAGCTTTGTAGGATTAGGTATATTATAGGGTAAGGGTCATGAAGCAACTAAAGGGTTTGGTGTTAGTCATCAGTAGTTTTAACGACTGATGACGTGGTATTAACCTTCAGAGGTTGAAACAACTGAAGTCTTGGTTTTAGGCATCAGTAGTTATAAAACTACTGAAAAACCATGGTTTTGGCTTCAAATGTTGGAAACAACTGAGAACTTGGTGTTAGTCATCAGTAGTTATGAACTATTGAAGACATGGTTTTGTCATCAGTTGTTGTAAACAGCTGACGACTTGGTATTAGTCAGCAGTAGTTGTGAAACTACTGAAGACATGGTTTTGTCATTAGTTGTTGTAAAGACTGAAGACTTGTGTAGTCATCAGTAGTTGTGAAACTACTAAAGACATTGGTTTTGCTTCAGTTGTTTTAAGATGAACAGCAGTCGTAGAACAACTGAAGAGAAAAATTCCCGTTAGTAGTTTTCGTCTATTCTTAGCTTTTCAGCTATTTCATACTGTCCTCACACTTACTCATCAGTCTTTTTGGCTATTTTCAGTTGTTCATAGGACAACAGTACTTATCTGTTTTTACTAACAACAGTAGTTTGTAACAGAATCAGTACTTATTTGTGACGTTTACTAATGATCATCAGTACTTGTTTACTGAGATCATCAGTAGTTGTCCCTTATTCTAGCTGCAGCATACCAAGCCTTAACACTAGGTTTCGGAAAGTTGAACTATCCAAAGGCTTAGTAAAAATATCTGCAAGCTCATCAGCACTAGGCACAAACTTTGGATCAATCAGACCTTTTTCAAAACAGTCGCTAATAAAATGATGTCTGATCTCTATATGTTTGGTCCTAGAGTGATGGATAGGATTCTTGACAATGCAAAGAGCTGAAGCACTGTCCATTAATAATGGAGTCTTAGTCTCTGTAATGCCATAATCCAAAAGTTGTTCTGAAGCCAGAGTACTTGAGAAGTACAGCTTGCAGCAGCAATGTACTCTGCTTCAGCAGTGGATGTAGCAACAATGTTTGTTTCTTACTCTGCCAAGAAATCAAACAGTTGCCTAGGAATTGACATCCACCAGAAGTTGACTTTCTACTTAACTTACACCCTGCATAGTCACTATCAGAAAAAGCAACTATTTGCAAGAATGTCCAGTGGAATACCATAAACCTAGAGATTATGTACGTTGCAGATATCTAAAGATCCTCTTGACTGCAATCAAATGAGACTCTTTAGGAGCAGCCTGAAATCTAGCACAACACAAGTTGCAAACATGATATCTGGTCTAGAAGCTATTAAGTACATCAAGCCCAATCATACATCTGTAAAGTGTTTCATCAACAGCTTTACCTTTCTGATCTGCATCCAGTTGTGTGGTGTTGCACATGGGACTAGAACAGGGCTTACAGTTTTGTAAATCAAACTTATTCAAAGATCTTTTGTATATTTAGACTGATGAATGAAAGTCCCATCAACCTTTTGTTTGATTTGCAATCCTAGAAAGAACTGTAATTCTCCCATTGCACTCATTTCAAACTTCTTTTGCATTAAATTGGTAAAGTCATCACACAACTGGGGATCAAAGGATGCAAAAATAATATCATCAACATAAATTTGAACAAGTAGCTTATGCTGATCCACCTTTTTAATGAACAAAGTTTTATCTATGGAGCCTTTAGTGAAATTATTTTGAAGAAGAAAATTTGATAATGTCTCATACCAGGCTCTAGGAGCTTGTTTCAACCCATAAAGAGCCTTATCAAGCTTGTATACCCAATCTGGATGTTTATTATCCTCAAAACCTGGTGGTTGACACACATAAACCTCTTCTTTTATTTTACCATATAAAATGCACTTTTAACATCCATTTGAAAAACTTTAAGATTGTGGAATGCAGCATAGGCTACGAACAATCTAATTGCCTCCAGTCTGGCGACAGGAGCAAAGGTTTCATCATAATCAATACCTTCTTCCTGTGCAAACCCCTGAACAACCAGTCTGGCCTTGTTCATAACAATAAGCCCATTTTCATCAGTTTTATTCCTAAACCCCATTTAGTGCCTATTGCACACTTACCTGGGGGTAGAGGAACCAGTTCCCACACTTGCTGCTTTTTGAACTGAAGTAGCTCAAGCTGCATGGCTTCAACCCATCCATTGTCTCTCAAAGCAACATGATAGTTCTTTGGCTCTAGCTGACTGATGAAGAGAGCATAGAAGCAGAAGTTAGACAATTGACTTCTGGTTGAGACACCAGCATTGATATCACCAATGATTTGAGACATGGGGTGATTCTTCAGCTCTTGGTACACTATGAGATCAGTGCAAGTGTTTATAGCAGGCTCAGCAGCAGCAGATGTTGATTCAGATTCTTGAAACCAAGTATTAGATAGCAAGTCAAATGAAGTAGAGGAATCAGAAATCTCATCAGCATTTGTTGTGGATGGAGCTACTGAAGCTACAGGAACATCAAGTTTAGTAAACACAGGCAGTTGGTCACTAAACTTGAAAAGGTGAGTACTGATATCATCATCATCTTCAGTACCACTAGGTGGAAGACATGCTGTAGAAGATGATTTATCCACATGATCTGCAATAGCTGGAGGTTGATAAGGAACATATTGCAGTATGTCCAAATCAAATAACTCCACAGTTTTGTGGAATCTTGTCCTTTGGAGATTCATTAAACTTCACATGCAGAGTTTCTTCAACTATCTTTGTTCTGCAGTTGAAGACTCTGTATGCCTTGCAAGTAGATGAATAACCAACAAAATACCCTGCATCCACCTTAGCATCAAATTTGTGGAGTTGATCCTTTGTGTTGAGAATGAAACAAGGACACCCAAGGCTCTGAAAAATGAAATCAAGGAGCCAAATGATGTAGAACTTCATATGGAGTCTTCATCAACCTCTGATTTACTAACACTCTATTTTGCACATAGCAAGCTGTATTGACATCTTCAGCCCAAAAGGTCAATGGCAAACCAGAGTCAGCCAACATAGACCTTGCAGCTTCAATTAAGGTCCTGTTCTTTCTCTCCACTACTCCATTTTGTTCTGGAGTCCTTGGATGCTAAACTGCCTCTTGATTCCCTTTGAGAGATAAAAAGCATCAAGTGTATGGTTTCTGAATTCTGTTCCATTGTCACCTTTATACACTTGACTGATAGGGAATACTGCTTCTCAACATACACCACAAAGTTTATAATCTTCTGAGCAACCTCATCCTTTGAATGCAGAAAGAAAGTCCATACAAATCTGGAGTAATCATCCACAATTACCAGACAGTATTTCTTCTTTGCAATGCTCATCACTCTCACAGGACCAAATAGATCCATGTGCATTAACTGCAAGCAGGTAGTGGACTTAGGTTCTTCAATAGGAGGAATGAGACTTTGTGCTTTTTTCCTTTCAAACAAGCAGTACAGGTTTCATCACAGTGGAACTCCTTTATGGTAGACCTGTCACTAAACTATTGTGGAACAGCTGATTCATGTTTTTGAGATTAACATGACCCAGCCTTCTATGCCACAGTTTAGATCCTGAGGAGAGGCCTTTGGAAAATAGGCAAGGATGGCCTTTGAGATCATTTTCTTGGAAAGATCTAAGGCATACACTCTTCCTGTCCTGTTGGCCCTCAGGAGAGTGTGATCATCCAACACTTATCAATCAAACTCAGAACTTTGGATGACAGAATCCTGCAGCGCTGACTGGTGAAAAGAGCAACATGGCCTTTATCACACATTTGACTGACACTTAAGAGATTGTACTTGAGATTCTCCACATGGTTAACATCATCAAACCTTATTTCCCCCTAGAAACAAAGCATTTCCCAATGATGTAACCCTTAGCATCATTGCCAAAAGAAACGAACCCCTTCTTTCCTTGAGAATAATCATGAAGAAGAGAGTTGTTCCCTGTCATATGCATAGATCCTCCACTGTCTACATACCAGATGCTACTGTGGCATGCTGAAGAACCCTGCAATCATAATAAATTAGTTAGTTTTTGAGACCCAAACCTTTTTGGTTTTGGGTCTGTTCACATCAACAGATGGTAAACTATCAGACTTGCTATGAAGAACAGCCTGAGGGGATGGAGATGGTGAATAAGAAGAATCCTTTGGCATGGATTTTCTTCTATGTGGTATCAACACAGGAGCATCTAATTGGTTAACTCTCCCCAATAGATGTTGAACCATCATAACAAGTTGTGTCTGATTTTGCGATAAAGCCTTCAGCTCATCAGACACATTAGTGCTTGAAAGTGATGGATTCCTGTGTTGTACCATCTTCCTTTGAGCAACCTCATCTGTTCCTAATTAACCCCTTCCTTTTTGGATTTCTTTTTGGATTTTGGTGTTACAGGTTTTAATGTTGCTGGTACAAACTTGGTTTCAAACTCAGTTTTCATTTTATCCATTTTCTTTTTAATGTTCTCATTGTGTTTGAGTTTGGAGCCCTTTTTATACCAGCAATCATCAGTAAGATGATTGAATAAGCCACATATTTCACATGGCTTTTTCTTCATCTTAAGTTGATCATCTGCTGAAGAAGATGAAACTATTGAAGACTTATTCTTCAGCAGTTTGCGATTAGTACTAGCAGTTTTCTACCTTGCAGTACATGCTTTCTTGATATCTTCTTCAGTAGTTTTCCCACCCTTTCGACTGGCAGTTTTCTTCCCTTTAGTACATGCAATAGTTTGGGTTTGATCTCCAGGTGTTATGACTTGCTCTTTAGTACTTTCAGTACTTTGTGAAATACCACCTGGAGTGATCAACTTTTTGATCATGTGAGTGTCAGCATTTGAACCATCAACATCAGTTGATAGGTTTTGGGAGGAATTAATGCTGACATCAATCTCTGATGGTGCTGTATCAGATAGTAGATCACATGATGAAAAGGATTGGTTATTACTTTCTCCATCAGATTCTACCTCTGCTCTAGGAGTAAAATCTGTAGGAGGAGTAGTGTGATTATAACCAATGCCAAACTTCACATTGGAAGCAGACTGCTTACTGAGAAGCATTTCAAAACCCTTGTAGGAATGTACCCATCGATCACACTCTACCTGGGTAGCTGCAAGTGTTTCTTTGAGGTCTCTGTACTTCTCTAGAAGTACCTCTTCCCTAGCCTTATTATCAGTGACTTGGCATTTGAGTTTGTAAATCTCATCATTCTTATCATTGAGCACAAACTCAAATTCCACTTTTCTTTTGGATATTATTTGTTCTAGCTCAATGTTCTTGTTAATTAAAGCTACATTTGCTTCTCTAATAGATGCGAATGCGGCTATGCATGTTTCAGAACATAACTTGGCTTTGGCCTCAGAGGATACCTGTGATACCTGTGGTGTGGAAGCATTAGAGGATGAAGTATCAGCAGACTCCAAAGCCATAGAGCAAGATTTCCAAAAGGATTGTCGCCACCATGTTGACCAGCACCAGAAAACAGTTGTTCATGACCAGACATAGCATCTGGTAAACTGCTCCAGTCAACAACTCCTGGGGTGAAAAAGCTATGTTGAAGAGGTTGAGATTGTTGATGATATTGGGAAGGTTGAGGCTCAGGAAGAGCAGGTGGTTGTTGAGCAATGGGTACTTGAACTTGACTGGTTTGTGGCATGTAATAGCAGGGATATGAATATGGCATTGGACCCTGAGGGACAAAATATGCAGGAGATAGAGGTTGTGATTGATGACCAAAACTAGCGGGATGTTGCCCTCTGTTTTGTTGAATATTACTTGGAAAAGTAACAAAGGGTGCAGAGGAGTTAGATCTAGATGATCTACACTCTTTTGCAAAGGGCCCAAGCCTGTGGCATTTGTGACACCTCAACTTACTCTTGTCAAAACCAACTTTGGTTTTGCCAGAGAGTCCAGGGAATTTCCTACGAGTTCTCTTGTAGAACTTCTAAGATCTGATATTAATCAAGGCCATTTGGCTCAGAATATCCATATCTTCTAAGTCATCATCAGCTATACCTTTCAAATCATCCATAATGAAGCACAAATTGTCACTATTACAGTCTGACTGACTATCAACACTCACAAATGCATGATCAGAACTGTTTGAAGAGAAATCTATATGCACATCATAATTACTTTCTGATGCAGCATGTTCTGACTCATGACCGACCAAGGCAGTGTTCCCTGGTACAAAGTCTTCAGTGAGCTTGCCTGATGATGCCAGTTTCCTTTTCTGCTCTATCTCTCTTTCAAATGTAAGCAGTTTCCTACGAAATTGGGTGAGAGATAGGATATCTAGATTTGCATTGGAGCGTAAGAAAATTGTGTATGTGTCCCATCTCTCAGGTAGTGATCTGAGGAATCTATGGTTCATCTGGCTATTAGTGTATTCATGTTTCACCATTTTCAGCTCAGAGATCAAACATGAAAAACGCTCAAACTGTTGAGTCAGAGTCTCACCCTTCCTATGAGCAACTGTCTTATATTGTTGGGCAAGTATTTCCCTATTGTTTGCTAAGACCTCATCAGTACCACCGAATTGTTCTTTCAGTGCATTCCAGAGGTCATGAGCAGTTTCATGATGCATAAGCCCAGAATAGATTTCATTAGGCAGTGCCATGGCCAGAATTCCATGAGCTTTAGCATCTATCTCAAACAGTTTACGATCCTCATCAGAGTATTGTTCCTTCTTCTTCGGAACCATTTGGTTGGTTTCCGGATTGTTCACCATAGGCTTATGTGGACCATGTACCACAGATGTCCAACAACCTGAACTGTTAACAGAGAGGTGATGGAGCATTCTACGTTGCCATATGTTATACTCAGTCCTAACCAGCATCGGAGGCTTGGTTAAGGAACCGGTATTGTGAGGGTCATTAGAAGGAGTAGTCATAATCAGAATTCAGACAAATTCAAGGTAAACAAAGTAAATCTAGCTTAAAACCCCTTAGAACCTCAAACAAAATAGCCAAAAGCAGCAGAAACTCAATCTCTATAACCGATTCTTGCAAATTTGCTAATTCGATCAAACGTAGATAGCAAAAGAACAGTTTCAATGATCAATTGTTAAGTCGATCAATGATTAACTAGCTCTGCTACCATTTGTTAGGATCATGGTATCTAGTTTGATCAATTAGATTGGATTTGCAGCGGAATGAGCACACAAATTAACAAATTTAAACAAGAACACATGAAATTTATCAATGAAACAGTGTTTGTTATAGAGAGAAATTCTGCCAAAAGGAATATATTCATTCAATACACGCTTCAGCTCGGCTTATCGCACGGTTACAATTAGGTCATCTTTCCTTTTATAAGGAAAGCTGACGTCAGCTGATGTTACTTGACAGTGACATCTAACTGTTATTTAACTACTGAAAGATAACACAACTACTGAAGATGCCAAACAACTGACATCTTCTAACAAAAATACCAAGTGTTAACTATAACTACAACTACTGAAAAGAAACTACTGAAACAACAACGACTGAAGAACATGCTCTTCCATCATTTTACAAGTACTGAAATAGAAAATAAAACTACTGAAAGAAAACCATCACAACAACTGAAGAATGCTTCTTCAGCTGTTGTGACAAACTCTGAAAGCTTTAGTACTTGGACTTCTTGAACTTCAGTTGTTGTCATCAGCTGATGTCTTCAGCTGATGTCTTCAGTCTTTGTACTTCAGCTGTTGATCTTCAGTACTTTATTCTTCAGCTGTGATCTTCAGACTTTGGTCTTCAGCAGTTGAAGTGTTCAGTACTTAGTCTTCAGTTGTTGATCTTCAGACTTTGTCAAACAGCTGATCAAGTCTTCAGCAGTTGTTGTGATGTCTTGTGGGACTTAAAGGTTTTTCTGATCTGGCTCATTGGTTCTTTTGGTCCAACAAAGTGCTTCTTCAGAATGGTTGTAGCACTTAGGTCGCCGCATATCCATGGTTGATGAATGATAGATCAATGGTGCCCTTCGGGTATTGGTGACAAAGTGGCATCATTCAGATCTAGCGTTTGGCGAATGATAGCAGGAGTGACTACCACCTTCTTCTGGTTTACAAATGACTGGAGAGTGATCGTGACATCATTCTCACCAGTATGGACAGTGACATTTGTCCAGAATTGGGGAAGGGTATCGGGATAGATGGTTGGATTCAGAAGAAAATCAGTTTGGTACGGGGATTCAACCATCAGGTCAATGGTAGCATCAAACTTAATCCAAAAGGCTGATTTTGTGAGTAGGCAACACAGTTGTGTTGTGGTTTGATTTGCATGGTTGCCAATAATGAAAGATGAATGTTCGGAAAACAATTTATGAAAAGTTTGAAGTTAGGGTTAGGTATTTATAGGTTATGAAACGACTGAAAGAAAACAACTAAAAGTTTTGGTGTTAGTAATCAGTTGTTAGAAAACAAATAAAGACATGGTTTTAACTTTCAGATGTTGTAAACAACTGAAGACTTGGTATTCGTCATCAGTAGTTAGAAACTCTCCAACTACTGAAGACTTGTTTTGGCTTCAGTTGTTTTGAAATGAACCAGCAGTTGTTTGAAACAATTGAAGAATAAAATTACTCATCAGTTGTTGTCGTCAGTTCACATATCTCAGTTGTTTCATTTGACCATAACACTTACTCAGCAGATTATCTGATTTTTAGATGTTTCATTGGTCATCAGTACTTATCTGTTAGAACAGACATCAGTGGTTGTAACCACATCAGTACTTTGCAACAAATAGTAGTACTTCAGTACTTTTAAGTAATTTAGTCTCAGTAGTTATGAAAACTGCTGAAGATAAAATAACTTATCAGTACTTATTTTTGACAACTATATACTAATGCTCATCAGTACTTATGAGCTGAGATCTTCAGTAGTTGTCAAATCATGTTTGTTTTCATTTGGTTTGAAATGTTCTTCAGGTGTTGTTACTTGCTCTTCAGTACTTTGAATACTTTGTGAGACAACACCTGAAGTGCTCAGCTTTTCTTTGATCATGTGTTTATCAGCAGTAAGACCATCAACAGATTGATTAGCTAAGGTACTATTACTGACTTCATCCTCTGATTTTACATTATCACTTGAGGATGAAACACATGATGATGTGGTTTGGGAAATGATTTCACCCTTAGATTTTACTTTTGTCTTGGGAGTAAAATCTGTAGGAGGTACAGTGTGATTATACCCAATCCCAAACTTCACATTTGAAGTTGTTTGCTTACTGAGAAGCATTTCAAACCCCTTGCAAGATGTTACCCAGCGTTCACACTCTACCTGAGTAGCTGCAAGTGTTTCTTTAAGATTCTTATGATTTTCTAAAATGACCTTTACCTTTCCCTTTTCATCAGTGATTTGGCAATCATCATCTTTTTCCATTAAAATAGACTCAAACTCAGCTTTTCATTTGGAAATCACTTTCTCTAGGTCAAGATTTTGATTAATTAAAGCTACATTTGCTTCTCTAACTAAGGAAAAAGCAGCTATGCATGACTCAGAACATAACTTGGCCTTAGCCCCAGAAGATACTTGTGGTACCCGTGATGATGAAGCATTTGAGCATGAACCATCAGTAGACTCCAGAGCCATAAGAGCAAGATTTCCAAAAGGATTTTCACCACCATGTTGACCAGCACCAGAAAACACTTGTTCAGAATAACCAGAAAGATCATTTGGTAAGCTACTCCAGTCAACAACACCAGTAGTGAAAAAGCTTTGATGTGATTGAGATTGAGATTGTTGATTTGATTGAGATGGTTAAGGCTCAGGTAGGGCATGTGGTTGTTGAGCTATGGGTACTGGAACCTGATTGGGCTGAGGCATGTAAAAACAGAGATAAGGATATGGCATTTGACCTTAAGGAACAAAATATGCAAGAGATGATTGAATTTGGGAATGATGACCAGAACTGGTAGAATGTTGCCCTTTGTTTTGTGAACTATTGCCTGGAAAGGTGACAAGGGTGTAGAAGAGTTAGATCCAGATGATCAATACTCTCTTGCAAAATGTCTAAGTCTATGGCACTTGTGACACCTCAACTTGCTCTTGTCAAAACAAACTTTGGTTTTTCCAGAGAGACTAGGAAATTTTCTACCTGTCCTTTTGTAAAATTTTTGAGATCTGATATTGACTAATGCCATTTGGCTTAAAATATCCATCTCTTTCAAATCATCATCAGCAATTCCTTTCAAATCATCCATCAAAAAGCACAAATTATCACTATTACATCCTGAATTACTATCAACACCAACAAAAGCAGGATCTCCACTATTTGAAGAGAAATCTATATGCTCATCATAAGAACTTTCTGATGCAGCATATTCTGACTCATGACCAACCAAAGCAGTATTCCCTGGTACAAAATCATCAGTGAGCTTCCTAGATGAAGCCAGTTTCCTTTTCTGTTCTATCTCTCTTTCAAATGTTAATAGTTTCCCATGAAGTTGGGTGAGAGATAGATTGTCCAGATTTGTACTGGAGCGTAGGATAATAGTATATGTGTCCCATCTCTCAGGCAGGGATCTGAGGAATCTGTTGTTGATCTGACTGTTTGTATATTCATATTTAACCATTTTCAGTTCAGATATCAAACAGGAGAATTGATCAAACTGTTGAGTCAGTGACTCACCCTTTCTATGAGAGAATGTCACATATTGCTGGGCAAGGATCTCTCTATTGTTTGCCAAGACCTTATCAGTTCCTCCAAATTTTTCTTTCAGAGCAACCCAGAGGTCATGAGCAGTTTCATGATGCATAAGTCCAGAATAGATTTCATTAGGCAGTGCCATGGCCAGAATTCCATGGGCTTTAGCATCAATTTCAAACAGTTTCAGATTTACATCTGAGTACTGCTCTTTCTTCTTCGGAACCATCTCATTGGTTTCCAGATTACTCACCATAGGCTTATATGGTCCATGAACCACACATTTCCAACAACCTGAACTATTGACGGACAGGTGATGGAGCATTCGGTGTTGCCATATGTTATACTCACTCCTAACAAGCATCGGAGGCTTTGTTGAGGAGCCAGTATTGTGAGGATCATTGATTGATGTAGTCATTTTCACCAATTCAAACAGGTTGAATGAGATTTTAACAGATCTATCTCAAAAACTCAACAACACAATTTAAAACAAGACGAATCTCAAATTAATTCCCCGGAAGCAACAGAAAATCAAACTTTATAACCAATTCTTGCAAATTTGCTAATTCGATCAAACTTAGATATCAAAAGAGGAGTTTCAATGATCAATTGTTAAATCGATCAATTATTAACCAGCTCTGATACCATTTGAAAGGGATCGGGATCTAGTTTGATCAATTAGATTAAGATTTGCAGCAGAATAGCACACGAATTAGACGCAATTTTAGCAAGAATAATATGAATATTCATCAAACAGTAACGGTTATAGAGAGAGAAAGTTTTCTACAAAAAGAATGTTTTCATTCACGCACATGCTTCACTTCCAAGTAAATTAGGTCAACATTCCTTTTATAAGTAATGTGACATCAGCTGACATCACTTGATAGTGACAGCTAACTGATTTATACAAACAACTGAAAGTAAACTAAACTACTGAAGATCTCCACAACAACTGAGGACACCTTCACTAAAAGCTAGGTATTAGCTAACATTACAACTACTGAAGATATAACATCTGAAGTGTAAGAACTTCAGATGTTTTACATGATATAAAACTACTGACTACAAACTACTGCAAAGTAAACCATCACAACTACTGAAGAGAACTGCTTCAGCTGTTGTGACAACTTCTGAGAACTTTGTCTTCAGACTTTGTCATCAGACTTTATCTTCATACTTTGTCTTCAGACCTTGTCTTCAGCTATTGTCTTCAGGCTTTGTCTTCAGACTTTATCTTCAGACTTTGTCTTCAGTTGTTTTCTTCAGACTTTGTCTTGAGACTTTATCTTCAAACTTTGTCTTCAGACTTTATCTTCAGACTTTATCTTCAGACTTTGTGTTCAGCAGTTGTAGACCACTTTAGTTGTTTTGATGTCTATGGACTTAAAGGTTTTCTGATCTGGCTCATTGGTTCTTTTGGTGCAACAGCTTTGAAGCCATCCTTTTCTTTCTCTTTGTTTCTTTTAACTGAGAAGATTGGCCCGCATCACCTGATTGATATTCTTTGTCTATCTCAGATGGGTCTTCCACTCTCATAGGTTCAGAACAAGAGGAAGTCTGACCCTGCTATGTCTCAGAAGATGAAGCTTGCTGAGATTCAATAGGATGTCTAGGTTGTGTTGTCTCTGGTTGTTCAACCTTAACCTCCACTTCAGGTGAAGCTAGACTTGGAGGGAGTGTAAGTCAATCATCTCCGCACTCTTGATATTCTACTTGATTACCCTGATATGCTCATCCATGGTGGATAGAGACATAGGCCAAGTCTCCTTCCGGAGAATCCATACAACTTCAAGAAGCTCATCATCTTCTGCCTGTCTGCAGACTTCTTCATGCTCTTCTGGATGATATCTCTTGAGTTAGCAACTTCTTCCCTTAGCTTCCTTTTAGTTGTCTTTCTTTCCTTGATTACTCAAGTGCAAGTTGTTTTAGATACTCAAACTCAATATAGTCATAGGATAAGGGAAGAAGTGCATCTGCCTGATAGAGGCCTGTGGCACTCAGGTAGTTAATCATCTTGATGTTGTCTTCTTCTTTGTCTACCTGAGGTTCTTGTTGAACCACATCGTGTTGATACATATATCCCTAGTTTATGAGCTTAATGTAAATGTCTTTCATGTCATACACATATGTAATGAATGGGTTAAATGAAATATAATATGTGGTTGATGTTTATAATGTTTAATATTTCATAGTATTATTGTGTGTTAAAGTATAATGAACTTACTATATAGGTTTGAGGTTATTTTGTATAATTCTTAGTCAATAATGATTGGGAAATGTGTTCAATCTTAGTTGTATGAGTCTTCATGCGAATGGACCATGCTAATGGACCATACGCATGAATACATCATGCTAATAGACCAGTCGCACGACTGAACCAGGAGACTGGGTCAGTCGCACGATTGAGACATAAGATTGAATCAGTCACACGATTGAACCTTCAGTCGTGCGTATGGATCAATCGCATGATTCAGTCGCACCACTGAACCATGCTAATAGTTCAGTCGTACTATTGGAAACCCATAACCTATAAATACCACCTAATTCGTGGAAAAACAAAAATACTTCAAGAACATGAGAAACATTTGATACTCTTATGAACCCTAGCCATCTAATACATCCAAGGAAGCCTATCCAACTTCATAAATCAATGCTGATTGATCTCTACTCATTCATAACATTTAGTTTCAATCTTAAATCAATCGGGTAATTGTTCTCACTGATTGGATCGCCAATCAAATAGGATTCTGCACTATTTGATTCGGTATAAACGTAGAATCTGTTAGTATTTCGTACGTACATGGTCCTCACAAGTGGTATTAGAGCTTTGGCTCTTGAGTTTGCATTTGATTCAATTAAAATTATGTCAAACCTCATGTTTTAACTCAAAAGAGTCATCTTTTTGGGTCCACAGGTGTTTACCGACATTTACAGGCATTAAAGTTGAAGTTATTCGTCATAAGGCAGATTAGGGTTTCTGGGTAAATCGTGATTCGTGTCAAAGTGTCAAACATCGAAAATTTTCAAACACAGCAGCCTTTAGTCGCATGAATAGCTCATTCGTAAATTTGAGTAATCCTCATTTGTCCATTCCTACGACTAAGCCATCCGTATTAGTCATCCGCATTTGTTCATTCGTATGACTGAGCCATCTGCATTGGCCATCCGCATTATCCAATCGCACGACTGAGTCATCCGCATTGGCCATTCGCATTGTCAAATCGCACGAGTGAGTCATCCGTATTGTCCGTCCGCATTATCCAATGGTACGACTGAGTCATCCGCATTGACTCATCCGCATTTGTCCAATCCACCATTGACTCATCCGCATTTGTCCAATCGCACGATTGACTCATCCGCATTTGTCCAATCCCACGATTGACTCATCCGCATTTGTCCAATCGCACGAGTGACTCATCCGCATTTGTCCATTCGTACAAGTGAACCAGTCTTTTTCTAAAGTTCAAAGTTTATAGAAATGGAAGATCAATTCACTGCCTTTACTGCTGGAAGGACTCTTGCATCCAGGAGCTTCTTTTTCTGGAAAATGAAATTGGGAATCATAATAAACCACCAAAGCTTATAATGTTAGATGATTATCCATAATGGAAGCAGAGGTTTGAGATCTATCTAAATGGAGTTGATCCCAATCTTTGGGCATCCACTGAGACAAGTTACATGATGCCAGTCGGTGCAGATGGAGTTACGCTGACTCTAGGATGAATGAATGACAGCCCGAAGGTTAAGTACAATGCATAAAAGAAAGTATATGCCCTGTTGACTCAGTCGATACCTAATGATATCTTTCATCAGTTCTCTAAGAAGAAGTAGGAGAAAAAGTTATAGGAAGCACTGGAAAAAAAGCTATGATGGGAATGCAACGTTAAAGGCTCTAAAGGCTAAGGCTCTTAAGAAGGAGTTTGATAACTTCTTATCGATAGGGAAGGAGAGTTTGGATGACATTATTGATATGTTCTACCGTCTGATGAGTGAGTTGCACACTCATTGTGTAACAACGTCGATGGAAAATAAAGTGTCGTTTTTGCTGACGGTCTACCAGATTAATGGGATTCGTTTGTGTCTAATCTTAGACAGAATTGTTGGACCATATGATCGAGTTACAATGCAAATGATGTTAAAAACGTTCAATATCCCACAAATTTACTAACAACAATCATAATGAAGATTGAACACAATAAAAACTCACTCATAATAACATAATGATCAATGACAATTAATAACATAAAGCACAAAGATGATTTTGTGTATTAACTGCTTTAAAATGGTAACTTGCAACAATGATAATCGATTAGGGTTTTGCAAGCTTACCTACAATGAGAAGAAACAAAGCAATATATAGTAGTCTATAGTTTCGCATACAGTTTCGCTGTCAGCGAAACTGTTCTACCGAAACTACAGTTTTGCCAGACGAAACAGCGGTTTCGAAAGGCGAACAAAACAACAAACTGTGAGCGAAAATATACTTTCGCTCACAGTTTCGCTAGACTGCTAAAATACATAAAACTAAGTACTTACAAAGGAAAACTAACAAAAGACCTATTACACTAA
The DNA here is from genome assembly GCA_025506515.1 of Flaveria trinervia. Classification (NCBI taxonomy): domain Eukaryota; kingdom Viridiplantae; phylum Streptophyta; class Magnoliopsida; order Asterales; family Asteraceae; genus Flaveria; species Flaveria trinervia. Next base: position 62,398 of record JACCIX010000279.1, on the reverse strand, counting down.
AAAGTAAAGAAACTAAACTAAAGGTGAGTCCAACCTACACAAGATCTTCAGTACTCCCCCCAGGTTGGACCTCACCATCTTCACTCGGCTTGATTTGTCTCTGTAGCTCTAGTGTCTTTTGTTTCTTTAGATAAGTCTTCATCATCTCCTGCAACAGCTCCCTTCGAAGCTTCAACACCTAATCTTTTACTGTTTCCTCCTGCATCACTAGCTCTATCAGGATGAGCACTAGCCCTCTCAAACTGCTTTGCAAAATCTTGAATATCCATGTTAAGGTCATCTTGAGCCCTTACCTTTTCAGCTAACTTCTTCACCTCAGGCCTCACTCCTCTAATTTTGTTGGCAACAATCATAAAAAGACTAGATTCTTTCTGCGTCTCTTCCCCAACCCCAGCCTTTATGTGATTCTCACATAACACCAATAAATCTTCATCACAGAAACTAAACAGTTCCATAGGAACAAAAACCTTAAACTCTTTGCCATTTTTCACCCTAATCACAACTTCCCCAGTGTTATTATCATAGAACCATTTCTTGAAATCCTGTACCTGTTGGGGAAGTGGTTCAGATAATCTCACTCTGTTAACTGTCTTCGGTGGTTTAATTCTCAGAACAATTGTCCCCTTTCTCGTTTCCCAATCCTTGTCTTTCTTTGACCTTCTCTGTTCTGCCTTCATGTAACCAAATGATTCGAAGTTGTCATTAAGCCCGTTCTGTATTTTTTTAGCAGAAGAGTGGCTCTCTCACTGAAATGTGCATTTAGAAGTGGTAGAGCTGCTAGCCGCCTGAGGTCCCATTTAGGCATGGACTTAAAGGCCTTCCTCTTATGCAAATAACTTATATGACCTCCCCTCCTCTTAATCATAAACATTTTTAGCTAGGGATTATAGGCCAAGCTAATAATCTTCTTGTCAGCCTCTTGTTTACTCAACCCTCCTAAATGTTGGAATAAGGAGTGAGTTCTTCTGGTTCCTTCTCCTTTACAAACCAATCTGCTCTGTCTATTTCAAATACATTTTTAGTGTTCTCCCCTTTCTTTGCCACATAGATCAGAGGTCGCTCATCAACCTCATAAAACTCCGATTCAGAATCATAGTCTACAAGCTGTTCATCATCCTCTTCCTCGTCAATCAACTCCTTCCCCTGTTCAACATTCCTCTCCACAAAATTTTCTCTTATGACTTCTTCTCCAACTAAATCATTCTCTACATCTAGACCCATATCAACAAACCCAGCCTCATAGATTTCTTCTTCATTCTCTTTTCCACCATCCTCCGCTCTGGTTTCACCATCTCCAACATCAGTGGTTGCTGCACCAGATGTGCCCTCTCCTGCCTTGGATGAAGTACCCACATTCAGAAATAGGTACTTTGAAGTGTCAGTCAGATCATCTAACTCAGATTGAGTTAGTTGATCAGGCAAGGCGGCTGCAGCTTTCAGAAGGCTAATATTTTCAAATAACTTCTTCAGTAATAGGTTTTGATCAACAAGCATCTTTTGCATACCTTCTATCACTTCATCCTTTTGCTTTTCACTAATCTCTTGGTTTGTGAGTTTGGTCTTGATCATACTCGATTCATTTGGCAAGGAAGTATTCAGATTACAAATCACATCTTCATCGAGGTTTCCTCTTTCCTCCCTTCTTTCAGTAAATCCATCACGTCTCTGTTTGGACCGTCTCTCAGATTCAGCAGTATTGGCTTTCTTCTTCGACCTTCTTTCTTTCTCTACTCTTATTTCTTCAACTTGTTCAGCAATGTCTTCCTCAAAGTCATAATCTTTTTCTTTGGCATATGTTTTTCTTTTCTTTGTTGCTTCGGTTTGATGTACCCTGGTTTCTTCAGCTCTTTTGTTTTCTGATTCATCCACCCGTTTAATATAACTCCGTCGCTCTGGGAGATACATATTTTCCCAAAGATCGGTGATCTTTGCACTGAAATCATGGTAAACGGCACAGCAGTGAGCAAATATGTGAGGGTTCATTTGTACCAGCCTCTTTACCTCTCCATGTTTTGGTACATTAGGTATAAGATCATCAAAGATCATTTGAAGAAAACGAGGGTATAACAGCCATTTATCTTTCTTCAGGGCCATCACGTTCTTAGCCATGCAAGCAAAAATCAGTTTGGCAATGTTGGCCTTCTCTCCTTTACAACATAACACCATTGGCTTCGCCCAATCAATGTTTAGTCTGTCTGATCCACCTTTAAGGTGATCAAGACACATGATCAAAAACATGAGCAATAAACCTCCACTCCTTGGACAAGAAATACTTTTTGATCTCCATCCAAGAACCAAAAGTTGGTCCCTCATATCCCATGCTTCTGAAGGCCTGGAACACCTCGGAGTCTGTCATCGTGACTTCATCTCCAGAATCCTCGTCTAGTCTCAATATCCTTGAAACAATCTTAGTAGTGATGGTTACTTCTTGATCAATGACTTTAGCAGTAATTCTTTGAGAATTTCCTCGTTTATCGTACTCTACAGTTCTCCAGAAGTCTTTGATATGAAGATCATAGATGGTAGTCGAATGAGATATGTCATAAGCTATAGGTGATCTTTCTAGCCATCTAATACAATCTCTGAATCTAGCAGCCTTTGGATGTGTATCATCCAGAATGGCAGTAATATTGTTCCGCTCATCAAACTTTAAGTTAGCCATGTGATCCTGAGAAAGAGATCAGATAAGTTGAATAAGGGAAATTAAGGAATTAAGAAAAGAATAAAGGAAAAATTAATTAAAAAAAATAAACTATGCTGGCCGAAATAATAGATTCGCTGACAGTTTCGTCTGGCGAAAATGTAGATTCTCTAATAATTCTGCAGGCGAAAATGTAGTTTTGCTAGCTAAAACATATCAATTTCGCTGACGAAGAAAGATAGTTTCGATCGGGCAAAACTGTACAGACTTATGTTCAACTTCGGCGAAACTGAAACTAGGTCGGTGAAACTGTTATGTTCGCATGGACGGCATAACCTCACAGTTTCACTGAAAAGTGAAGAACTTTCGTTCAGGTTCGCAGGATAAACGTAGTTTCGCTGGATGAATAGCAAAGACACCGAAGAGACACAATCAAAAAGACTCAGAATGTGTTATTAATTAACAAGTTTTAAACAATGTCCAAGTTTCAAAACTCACATGCGAACAGAAAACAACCAAAACTCCTAAGAAACAATCAAAGATCACAAATCCACAGAAATGGTTATGGGAAAGCCCTAAGAAGGATGAGAGTTCGAATGTGGGAAAGTGTGAGAGGGTAATTTCGCAAAATGACTTAAATAGCAGATAGTTTCGCTTACTGCGAAACTATAGTTTTGCTAGACGAAACAACAGTTTCGCTAGACGAATTTGCATTTTCGACAGACGAAATTCAGATAAAAAAGACATCGCTTATAATGAGGATGTTAAGCGAAATTGCAATTTCGTCTGGCGAAACACCTAGCGAAAGTATAGTTTCGCTGAAATAATACTTTTTTTGTAGAATTAAAAAAAGGCAAGTATAATAGAGCACAAGATAGATCGGAGATCACATCCTCAAGATAAGTATAGCACAGAGATGAAGTAGATCTTCGATCTGTAATGAGATCATATTGATAACAAAATCTAATCACAGTCTTGGAATGATTTTGAAGTATTAAAAAGATCAATAACGATTGCTGATATGTTTGTCCACTTAAACCCATGCCTTATCTTTTTCAACAAAACGACATATAATTTGTTAAGGTTTGATTGGATGCGTAAGAATGTTAGGACCCCACAATCATTTGGCAAAAACCCCACGCAACCACAAGATTTCTTGAATTTTGAGACCATCTTTATAGAGAAGGTTTGTGCATTAGTGTGCAAGTGATTATTATTAGAATATGGCATTCGGATATCAAATCGTCATTTAGATGAGGTGATACAGATTAGATCAAATAGGTGCGAGCTCCAGGTCTATACTTACGTATAACAAAGGAGATGACCATTTATCAAGTGCCGATGAGAGTTCCACGTCAGTACCACCATACAGCAGAGGAGATCATCACTCCAGGTCAGTACCACCACGTACAGCAAAGGAGATAAGCACAAACACGAGACGCTAAAATACACTAATCAAGGCCCAGGATATGGTTTATATGATTTGCATCAAGGTGGGGGGAAAGATCAATTCTCAATCCAATTTTTGTCGGGACTCAGTTTCCGTGCAGGCCAAAATGATCACGTAAATGCAGACATCTTTAAGCATAAATTTTAATTTAAATCATGATGCTGCAGTCTACTTTATTTGTCAGGCTGAGTCTATCAAGCATATCGTTATAGAATTTGTTTGTTGATCACTAAATATATATATATTATATATATATATATATATATATATATATATATATATATATATATATATTAAAAGATGTGAAACAGATAACAACATCAATTACAATCATTTCTCATTTTAAGTACCAATCCTGCAAGAAATAGCATATCTCGAGGATATAAAATTATTTCTCGTCATTTCCAAAATTAATATGGAAATGTCCTCTCCAAGATTTATAGTTTATTACTTTTGTATATATTATAATAATAATTATTATTATTATTATGATTTTTTAAAAGAATAAACAAATTTAAAAGGATATTAATCCGAGCATAGAGATCAATTCATAAAAACAGGGTTTATCAAAAGTTTTTTTGAAAAGATCTGCTTTTTGATTTTTTGTGTCAATGGGTGTTATATCAATAAAACCCTTTTCATGGGCATCACGGATTGCATGAATCAAAGTTTTGATGTGCTTGGTGCGGGGATGATGAATAGGATTTTTAGCAAATCCTGATGGCTGCTTCGTTATCACAAAACAACGGCGTGTGGAGAAAGTTAATTCCATAGTCAATCATTTGGTGTTGTATCCAAAGGACTTGGGAACAACAGCTAGAAGTAGCAATGTATTTTGCTTCTCCTGTAAAAAGAGACAGTTGTCTATTTCTTGCTCTGCCAAGACACCAGACAATTTCCCAGGTATTGACATGCTCCGGATACTGATCTTCTATTAAACCTACAACCATTAGAATCAGTGTCAGAATAAGCATGTAAATCAAAATTCCCACCATAAGGATACCATAAACCTAAGCAAGATGAGCCTTTGAGATAACGAAATATCCTCTTGACAGCTTTCTCATGTGACTCTTTTGGAGCCAACTGATATCGAGCATAGTATCCAATAGCAAAAGTGATATGAGGATGACTGGCTGTAAGGTACATGAGAGAACCAATCATAGACCTATAGAGATGAGGATCAACAGGCTTCCTATTCTCATCAGGAGTGAGACAAGTCTGAGCGGTAAAGGGAGTCATTTCAGGAGATGCGTCGTCCATCTTAATTTGTTCAAAATTTCATTAATATACTTCTCCTGATGAATAAGAATTCCTTCTGGCTTTTGTTCAACTTGCAAACCAAGAAAGAAGCACATTTCTCCCATCATACTCATTTCAAGTCTTTGACGTATCACTTGTTCGAACTCCCGACATAAAACAAAATTTGTAGATCCAAAAATCATATCATCGACATAAACTTGGAAAAAAAGCATTTCACCATTCACTTTCTTTTTGAAGAGAGTCATATCGATGGTACCACAAGAGACCATTGCTCAAGAGATATTGTGTCAGGGTCTCATACCAGATTCAAGGTGCTTGATATAGACCATACAGAGACTTATCAAGCTTGTATACTTTATCAAGAAAGTCAAGTTCCTCAAACCTGGTGGTTGGCACATAAATATCTCCTCATCAATATCTCCGTAAAGAAAGGCAAATTTAACATCCATCTAATAGACCTGAACTGTTTATGGACAACATGTGTGAGAAAGATCCTGATTGTTTCAAGACGGGTGACTGGAGCGAAGACTTCAGTATAGTCAATCCCTTCTTCTTGAGCAAAACCTTGCACAACCAGTCTAGACTTGTTACGCACTACCACACCACGATCATCTAGTTTGTTCTTAAACACCCATTCAGTACCAATTGGGCATTTGTTGGGAGGCAAGTCAACCAAGGTCCATGCTTTAAGCTTTCTAAATTGTTGAAGCTCCAATTGTATTGACTCCACCAAGCATGGATCCAGTAGAGCGGCGTGCACATTTTTCGGAACGGTTTGAGAAATGAAGTAGGAAAAAAGACAGATATTAATCAAACCAGATTGACTCCACGTCCAAACACCATCAGTGATAGATCCAATAACATTATCAATAGGATGATCTTTCAAAGTTTTATAGTTGGTGTCTGAAGGGAAAGTGTGAGGAGAAGTTTCATTCACAGATTGTGTAGGATTAGATGAGGGAGAGATAGAGGGAATAGATAAAGGTAATAAGGAAGGAGATGTTGGTGAAGAAGAATCCGACAATAGGGAAGATAAACCAACATCAGCTGAAATAACATTATTTGTAGATGGAGTGGAATAGTCAGGTGATGTAGAGGAAGAGATAATGTTGGTTTGAACATTTGGAGTGGACGCATCATCGTCAAAAGCTGGAAGATTGAATGAATTAAACACAGTATCAGAGCCAAAGAACCATGCTGGTTCAGATCGAACATCAGAAGACTTAGAGTCTTGCCAATCAACATAGAACGAATCTTGAACGATACGTGTTCTCTTGTTATAAACACGATAGGCCTTTTGAGAAGAGGAGTATCCGACAAGTAACATTCATCAGATACAGCACCAAACTTTGTCTTTTGTGATTGAGTGTTTAAAAGAGTGCATGAGCATCCAAATGGTCTAAAGAAATCAATTAAAGGTTTTCTTTTATGAAAGAGTTCATAAGGAGTCTTCATCTTATCCTTGACAATCAACACTCGATTTAAAACATATGAAGCACAATTTACAGCTTCAGCCAAGAAGATAATGGGTAAAGAAGATTCTATCAGCATTGTACGTGCAGCTTCAATGAGAGTGCGATTCTTTCATTTAGCTACACCATTCTGTTGGGGTGTCCTGGTGGCACTAAAATGTCTTACAATCCCCTTTTGAGCACAGAATGAGTCGGGAATCTGATTTTTGAATTCTATGCCATTGTCGCTTCTCAGACCCATAACCTTTCTCTTGCTGATTGTCTCGATAGAAAGAATTAAATTTTGTAATTTTTCAGCAACCTCTCCTTTGTGAGCTAGAAATCTCACCCAAGAATATCTGGAGATATCATCTGTAACAACAAGGCAAAAAAATTTTTTAGCAATAGATTTAATGCCAATTGGGCCAAACAAATTAGTATGTAACAGCTCGAGAGGACAAGTTATGTTGTTTTCAAGTTTGGGCTTATGCGGTTTTTTGTGTTGTTTTCCCTTGGCACAAGCCATACATTTTTCATTAACAGAAAAAATTTTGAAGGAAGTCCTCTCATGAGATTGTTTTTCACTGATTTGTTTATAATTTTAAAATTAACGTGACCCAATCGACGATGCCATAACAGAGATTCAAAGGCTGAAGCTTTAGAAAGAAGGCAAGTTGTAGTAGACTTTGACTCGCTGGAGTTCATATCAAGAAGATATGTGTCATGTTTTCTAGGAGCACGCATAATAATCAATTCTTCTAAAACATTGATACCTGATTTTAAAAATAGACATTCATAAGATTTAAACAGGACTGGTATGTTTTTATCACAGATTTGAGAAACACTCAGAATATTAAATGCTAGCTCGGGAACATAGTTGACTTTTTCCAAGGTTAAAGAACCATTGGTAACTTCTCCTTGCCCAATCATTTTGCCACCCCTTTTGTCGCGAGCAAAAGCAACATATCCTCCGTCAATAATTCGATAATTGGTTAGTAAGTGTTTTAGCCCTTTCATATGTTTGGAGCAACCACTATTTACATGCCACATGTTGTTCACAATTTCAGTGGATGACTCCTGAAATGAAATAAAGAATAGATTAACCTGGTGCAATAGGAACCCATGTTTGAACCACTTTATCTTTGGATGAAGTAGATTTTTTGCAAAAGAAATTATTAACCAATTTTGTTAATTTATTTCCAAAACAATTCCTATTAAGATGTCTATTAAGCAACATAGGACAATTCTTGGCAAGATGATCCTCTTGACCACACCTGAAACAGTGAGGTTTGTGTATAGGTCAATGATGTGATGAGGTATAAATATGATCAATGATAATTTCCTCATCACATTCAGATATACTAGAATCAATGTCACTAAAAGTCTCATACATGCCAATAGGTTGAAGTTTATATGAATTAGAATTATTATTTACAAAAATAGATTAATCTCTATCTGACGTACCAGTAGAACTAGTTCCACTGGTACTAGTTTTAGACAAAGACGAAATTCTTTCATCAGATGAAGAAATATTTGATGGAATGAAAGATGGAATGAGATGAGAAAAGAATTTTTGAAAACAATTAGTTTTAATTTGCTCAGTTGACTTAGCAAACAAATCAGTTACATCACAAACATCATCAGAAGAGGAATGATCACCACAATGTATTGAATTATAAGATGAAATAGAATCGTCATGAGAACATGAGACATCAGAGTCTGTTACAGGAGAACTAGAAACAAAAACATAAATTAAACTAGACTTGTGATCTAACACAGACGACTGATACTCAGGTGTACTAATACTAGTGCATGCAAGCCCACAAGTTGATCCATAGTCGTAGTCTTCACGAACATGCTTAAAGTTAACACCCTCTAAACCTGTAGACATACTATCAGTATCTGTTTTGATTAAATCATTTGAAGGATGAGGAACATGCATAGGAGAATAATATTATGTACTAGGCGGTGGATAAACCTTTACATTTTCATAACCCAATCCCGTTTTAATCCTAGCTCCCCGTTGAGATTTACATAGATCATCGTGTTTCATTCCTGATATGGTCCATTTGTCCAACTTTGACTGAAGTTTGCTCGTTTCGAATTCAGCAAGGGCAACTCTTTCAATCAAAGTGTTAATCTCATCATTTCTTTCTAAAACAATTCGTTTTAAATGATCATTTTCTTTTAAAGCTTCATTTAATTTAACAAAGTATTTTGATTCATTGATTTTAAGTTCATTATTGATTCGCTTTAAATCCTTTTCATTATCAATTAATAGTCGATTAGCTTTGTAAATTCCAAATAATCTAATTTTGCAAGCAGATGAACACATATCCCGAATTACTTCATAGGGAAGTCCCATCACAATCTTTTCAGTAGCTAAGGCTTTTTCACATTTGCACACTGGAGTACTTGACTTTTCTTCCTCAACAATGGCAGTATCATTATCACATTCCTTCTTTGCCCAGTGCATGACTTCCTTCCTCTCTTATACCTGCAAATTTACCTCCCCCCATTCCTGTGTCTTTCTCTACCTTCTCATTCTTATATGGCACAACTTTCCTTTTCAATTCTTTGAACAAATCAAATCCATCTTTACAATCTTCCTTTTCATTTCCTTCAACAAGCTCAACACCAAAGCATGATTTATCTCAAATCTTGTTTCCTCAACCTCAGCACTCCAATCAAAATTAGAAATCAGTGCAGTCTCCTTCTTGTGATTCACATCTTCTTTCTCCTTCTCAGCTATTAACCTTGGAACTCCTAAATTGCTCGAATCGATGACAATTGGAGATGGACAATCACATTTAAAGTGTCCTAATGTTTACAATTCAAGCATCTCAATTTTGACTTATCAAATCCTAGTTTTGAATTAGATGATTGACCACCGAAGTTCTTCCATCCGGTTCTTTCCAAAAATCTTCGAGCTCTAAGGGTCAACATAGCCATCTGCCATTGAATATCCGTTTCTTCAAGATCATCAGGATCCACCTGATACATGTCTTCCATAGTCATTCCCTTCCTTTTTAACTCTCCAGCTACCGATGCTTCATAGCTTTGAACAAACATTCCAAATAGAGCCATAGTTTCAGATGGGATTGTACTTTCAACATTCGCCTTAGGATTTCCTAGATCTTTTCCAACACAACTGTTTCCACTAGAGAAAGTACTTGTATTAATTCCTTTGAATTGAATTCTGTATTTGAGAGCTTGCAGCAGATGACAATAAAGCAGCATTTTGTGAAAAACCAGGCATGGGCATCATAGTCTGATTAAACTCCCGTCTCTTCATGTCCAACTCAAAGGATTTCAGCTTATTGATAATATCGATCGGCTTGTAGTCTGTAAACCCTCTTTCTTGTTTAAGCATCCTTACTTGAAGACTCCACTGAGGTGGGAGATAGTCTAGAAGCCTCTTAACTTGTTCACTGTTGGAAAGCTTTTCATCATATTTCTTTAAGGTGCTTGAAACAGTCAGGAAACGATTTGTGAGATCAGTCAAACTCTCATTCTTGTATCCAACGAAGGAATTAAAGTCCTTCTTAGCCTGAATGCTCTTGTCCTTTACCAAATCTACATTCCCATCATAAAACTCACATAATGCATCATAAAGAGATTTAGCATTTTTATGCTCTACAAAACGATTGTAAATGACCGAGGCCAGACAAAGAGTTAAAGCACCAAAAGCCTTTTGATCACGGTCGATCAACTTTAGATCCTTTTCAGTAAAAGTGGATGGGTCCTTATTTTGAGAGACAACATCATCAACAATAATCGTTGGTATGTGAGGACCATAAATTATCGATTCCCATTGGTTGTGATCGGTGTAGAAGAAAAAGGCCTTGAGACATCTCTCCCAATCATTAAAATAGTCTCCATTAATGAGTCTCGAAGGTTTATTGGGAGCAACATTTTCAAGATCTGCAAGTGTGAGTGATGTTAACTTAGACATGATAGTTTCACTGAGATTAAAGTAGTTTCGGCAAGAAGTAAGATACTTTCGCAGACAATTTCGCAGAAAGCTACCTTCGCTAATAGTTCTGCAGAGAAAGATAGTTTCGCTAATAATTTCGACAGCAGTTTCGCTAATAATTTCGACAGCAGTTTCGCTAGCCGATTGTCACAGCAGGTTTAGTTTCGCTGATAAGTTCGCATGAAACAAGCTTGAACTTTCCTTCAGACACACATTCAGCAACAATTTCACTTGAAAATCCTTCACAATAACTGGTGAACATTCATTCAAAAGGCTACTTTCGCAGAACAACAAAAGAACAATTTCCAAATCAATATAACCTGTAGTTTCGCTAGAAGAAGATTGACAGATTCACTGATCGAACCCAACCCCTTTTTAACACAAAATCAATCTAAAATCATCAAAAACTCAATGAATTTGAGATCTGATGATTAACAAGGCTTCCACAATAGAATACAAGGTAAACTCAATTAGTTTCCATATCAAAAACAGCCAATAAGTGATCCAAAATGATTGAGACAAGATATTGAACAAAAAACTTAACAAATCATGAGCACTAAGGCGTTGATACCATATTGTTGGTCCATATAATCGAGTTACAGTGCAAATGATGTTAAAAGCGTTCAATATCCCACAAACATACTAAACAACAATCGTAATAAAGATTGAACACAATAAGAACTCACTCATAATAACATAATGATCAATGACAATCAATAACATAAAGCACAAAGATGATTCTGTGTATTAACTGCTTTCAAATGGTAACTTGCAACAATGATAATCGATTAGGGTTTTGCAAGCTTACCTACAATGAGAAGAAACAAAAATATATATAGTACTCTATAGTTTCGCAGATAGTTGCACTGTCAGTGAAACTGTTCTGCCGAAACTACAGTTTCGCCAGACGAAACAACAGTTTCCTCAGGCGAACAAAACAGCAAACTGTGAGTGAACTTACACTTTCGCTCACAGTTTCGCTAGACTGCTAAAAATACATAAAACTAAGTACTTACAAAGGAAAACTAACAAAAGACCTATTACACTAAAAAGTAAACAAACTAAACTAAAGGTGAGTCCACCTACACAAGATCTTCAAGAATGATATTCTTGCAAAGTTAGACATAAATGATTTCATCCTGAAATTAAGAGAAGAGGAATTGAGAATGAAGTACAAGTCATGGAAAGGATCCTATGATCAGAATCTTTCACTTTAGAACTCCTTTCCCACTTTTATGATGGTTTAGTCGCTGGAAGATCGGGAATTGTCATCTTGCAAATGAAGATTACGAGCAGTTGATAAGAACGAGCTGGAGAGGATGGATATCATGTGGGCTCTTGCAAGTGCAATTAGAAGAGCGAAAAAGTTTGTTAAGACGACGGGGCAGGATTTAGTAGCCATTAAGACACAACCTTTGGTTTCGACAAAACCAAAGTCACTTGCTTTATTGAGGTGAAAAGGGGGGGCATTTAGACTGGAATGTGTAAAGCCCAAGAAGACTGGAAATGGATATCCATTCTCCACTTTCAACCGTCAAGACAACCCATGAGTGGAGCTACCTCTTCAGGCAAAGAGACAAAGGCCTTGACTGCTCAAGGTGATGAAGGGCAAGAGTGGACCTTCTACTTTGTGTCTCTGGGTGAATCAACCTAGCATGTGTTGAGGGACTAGATGATGGTTCTGCGAGTGAAGGTGAGATCACAGTTGAGCATGTAATGTCATATACTGAAGAAGTTGAGAACGTGGTACATCACTTGGCTAAGGAAGAGCTCAGAGCAACAAGTTCAGAATCTCGAGCATCCAAGGAGTCTAACTCAACATTGATGGCTGATTCAACCGAATCCTCATAAGTAAGTACTAAAGACCAACTGTTTGAAAAACATGCTTGTAGTGAATGTAATAAATTTAGAGAAAGCATTGATTTGAAATTTGCTAGGTTATTAGACCACAACGATAACTTAGTAAATGAATTACAATTATGCACTGAAGCTAATCGTATATTAAAACAAAATAAGTGCGGTTACAAAGAAAAAATAGAATTTTTGAGCAAACAACTAATAGGAACCGAGGTTGTTGCTTTCAATCAAACAAATGATATAAAGCTCTCTTTAAATTCTTTGGAAGAAACAAAGAAAGAAAAAGCAGTTTTAGATGTCGAAGTTATTTCATTAAAACAAAAACTGCATAGTTGGACCAGTTCTTCTAACATAGTTCAACACTTAGTGAAAGAACGAAATAGTGGGGAAGGATTGGGTTACAAAGTAGTTCCACCACCACATGAGACCCTTTTAAATACAAAATGTAGACTAGTAAAAACAACCTAGTAAAGGATCATGTGGTGTCCACTCCTTTGGTTAGTGATACTGATTCCACAGGTAATCTGGGGAAATCTGTCACTAAACAAAAGGAGGCTACTGTGAAATCAAAAGGCAAAATTCCAGTTGAGAATTTAAATGATGCATTTAAAAGGGTTAATGTAAAGTCAGGTTCACCAAAGTCTATTTCAGAACCCAACTGACCAAACCAGTTAACCACACACGTGTTAGTCATCAAAGTCCAACCAAAGGGCATGTTAAAGATGTTCAAAACATCAAACAATTAATTTTGTTAATAAAGGTGGTACATCTAAAAGAGAAGTGACTAAACACAACCAGAGTCATGTTGCACCTGTGTCATACTAAACCCCACATAAACAGTCTTCAACATGTACAAGGACGATCATGCTATACTCACGGAAAAAGAGGACATATTTCTTCTAATTGTCCTTATTATCAGACTCCAAGAAAGAAAATTGAACTGTATGATACAAAACAAAGTTTTTCTAAAAGGAGTTTTGTTACTCCTCCTAAGAGAACTATTAAACCTAAAGTTCAAATTATAAGCCAGTCGTCTGTTTATCACAAATAGGCCTTACACAAAACTGGCTTATGGAAAGAAAAGTCAAGTAAATTGTCTGATAATGAGAACAATAAGAAGAATGATATGCCCTCACTCATGTGGATAGTGGGTTGAGTTTATGATGTTGGATTCCTTTAGGTCACCAAAGCCAGTTAAGGCTTGGGTCCCAAACCTAAACTAATAATTTCCTTTCAATGTGCAGGATGTCTGCTATAGTGCTATTACAAATAGCTGGATTGTTGATAGTGGGGCGTCTAGGCACATGACCGGGAACTTGTCTCTCCTTTTCAATGTCAAGTAAATTAGAGGAGGACATGTATCATTTGTAGGGAATAAAGGAGGATATATCTCTGCTCAGGGCGAAGTTGGAAACCAGAAAGTAAAGTTTGATAAGGTTAACTACGTTCAATAACTATAGAATAACTTGCTTTCAGTCTCCTAGATCTGTGACAGAGGCTTCAGAGTTGTGTTTGATAACAAAAAGTGCTACGTGCTGAAAAAGGATTACCTTATCCCGGAGGACAAAGTCTTAATGTCAGCTTCAAGATATAGCAATTTATATGTCTTGTATCTATCAAAAGCCTCCACAACTGATCAGAAATTTCAATGCTTCTTGTCAAAGGCAACAGAGAGGGACTCAATCTTCTGGCATAGGAGAATGGGACACATAAATCCATGGAAGATGAATCACTTGATATGGGATGATCTAGTGAATAGAGTGAATGTCAAGAATTTCCAGCTTCTGGATTTTTGCGTAGCATGTAGAAAAGCAAACAGACCAAGAAGTCTCACAAAGCAAAGAAAGCTAATTCCATTGGCTTGCCTCTCGAGCTTCTACACATGGATTTGTTTGGTCCCGTTAGCACTAAAAGTACTGCTGGTGATCTGTACTGCTATATAGTTACGGATGATTACTTAAGATTTTTTTGGGTGATGTTCTGAAATCCAAATCAGAGAAATTTGAATCATTCAAATCGCTGGTAACTACTTTGGAATCACTTTACAAGCTGAAAGTTAGACAAATTTGATCAGACAATGGCAAAGAGTTCAAGAACCAGTGGATGGAGGCGTTTTGTAAAGGAAAAGGAATTGTACATCAATTTACGCCTGCCTACACCCCATAGATGAATGGAGTTGCTGAGCGAAAGAATCGGAGCTTGATAGAGACAGCAAGAACGATGCTCGCTAACTCGAAACTACCTATCCAATTTTGGAATGAGGCAGTGGTCAATGCATGTTACGTTCACAATCAGGTCTTGGTGGTCAAACTTCATGATAAAACATGTTATGATTTGCTCCAGCAACGTAAACCTAACCTGGAATATTTCAAACCATTTGGTGCACCATCTCGCTGCGAAAAGAATCTCAGTCTGGGAAGGTTAGTGAGAAGGCTGAAGAAGGGATCTTTCTTGGCTACAATATACCAAAGAAGAGAGTTAATAACAACTCAACGGGTCAGGTAGAAGTATGGTGCAATGTTGATGTTCAGAGGTACACCACCCCTACTGGAAAGGGACCTTCATTCTTCTTCAACTATGATGGATTCTTTAAGTCCTTCAACATACCTGTTGGACCAAAAGAACCAATGAGCAAGATCAGAAAAACCTCTAAGTCCCACATGGTATCACAACAACTGCTGAAAGACTCATCAGCAGTTTGACAAGTGCTGAAGACTCAACAGCTGAAGATCAAGTGCTGAAGATTCCAACAGCTGAAGAACTAAAGTGCTAAAGTACAACAGCTGAAGAACAAAGTACTGAAGCTGAAAGACCTAAGTACTGAAGTACAAAAGCTGAAGAGTTTACAAGTGCTGAAGATCAACAACTGATGTACAAAGCCTGAAGACAAAGACTGAGACATCAGCTGATGATATCTACTGAAGTCATCAGCTGATGAAACATCTGAAGGTCAAAGTCTGAAGATCAAGTACTGAAGCGTCAGTAGTTTGTCACACTGCTGAAGAGTACTTCTCAGTAGTTTGTCACAACTGCTGAAGAGTACTTCTTAGTAGTTGTGATATCAGTAGTTTTATATTTGTAGTTTCAGTAGTTTATGTTTTAGTAGTTTTGTAAAACGACTGAAGAGCTTGTTCTTCAGTCGTTGTAGTTTCAGTAGTTTTTATTTTGTACTTAAACTCTGATATGTTCTCAGTAGTTGTGAACATTTCAGTAGTTTGTTAAGAGTTAGTTATTTTTCTATTAGATCTGCCAGTGTCACTTCCGTGATAACAGCAGTGATTGTTGCACTCTATATAAGGAGTGACAACCTATTGTAATAGTTGTGATGAATGAATGAATGTTTTGAATGATTTGATTAGAAATATTCTATATCTATAAACATTCCTTGAAATCAGAAATATATATTCTCTACCTATAACCGTATGTGCTCTTAATGCATACAAGTATCGATTGCTTGCTACAATTTGTCTAATTCTTGTTAGTATGCCACTGCTTGAATCTTAATACATCAAACTTGTGATCGCTGATCCTGTCAAATGGTATCAGAGCAGGTTAATCATTGATCGATCTAATAATTGATCATTGAAACTGCTATCCAAGATCTAAGTTTGATGGAATTAGCTTTTGTTTTTGCAAGAAATGGTTATAGAGATTGAATTTTCTGTATTTTGCTCATCATCCTGAGAGCTTCTCTTGGTTTCATTGAGTTTGTTGTGGTCTGTTTAAAACTTTTAAGAGCTTGAATTAAATGTTTTTGAACTGAAAATGACCACTCCCTCCAATGATCCTCACATACTGGTTCCTCAACCAAGCACCATGCTGGTTAGGAATGAGTATAACATATGACAAAGACGTATTCTCCATCACCTGTCTGTTAACATCGCAGGTTGTGGACATCAGTGGTACATGGTCCACACAAGCCTATGGTGAATAACCCGGAAACCAATCAAATGGTTCCGAAGAGGAGGGAGCAATACTCAGATGAGGACAAGAAGTTGCTTGAAATTGATGCAAAAGCCCATGGAATTCTGGCCATGGCACTGCCAAATGAAATCTATTCTGGCTAATGCATCATGAAACTGCCCATGACCTCTGGAATGCCTTGAAAGAACAATTTGGAGGAACAGATGAGGTCTTGGCAAATAATAGAGAAATCTTGCCCAACAATATGAGACATTCTCTCATAGAAAGGGCGAGACACTGACTCAACAATATGAGCGGTTCTCTTGTTTGATCTCTGAACTAAAAATGGTCAAACTTGAGTACACAAATTCAGATGAATAACAGAGTTCTCAGATCATTGCCTGAGAGATGGGACACATATACTATTGTCCTACGCTCCAGTGCAAGTTTGGACAAACTATCTCTCACTCAACTCCATGGGAAACTGCTCACGTTTGAGAGAGAGATAGAACAGAAGAGAAAGCTGTCTTCATCTGGAAAGCTCACTGAAGACTTTGAACCAGGCAACACTGCCTTGGTGGGTCATGAGTCAGAATATGCTTCATCTGAATACCAGTATGATGAGCATATTAATTTCTCTTCAAGCACTTCTGATTCTGCATTTGTGAGTATTGATGGTCAGTTTACTGGGTGTAATAATGACAATCTTGCTTCATTATGGATGATCTCAAGGGGATTACTGATGATGATTTAGAGGAGATGGATATTTTGAGCCAAATGGCCCTGATAAATATCAGATCTCAGAAGTTCTATAAAAGAACTGGAAGAAAATTCCCAGGACTCTCTGGCAAAACCAAAGTTGGTTTTGACAAGAGCAAGTTGAGGTGTCACAAATGCCAAAGGCTTGGACACTTTGCAAGAGAGTGTAGATCAACTGGATCTAACTCCACTGCACCCTTTGTGACTTTTCCTGGCAATAGTCAACAACACAGAGGGCAACATCCTGTCACCTCTAGTCATCATCCTCAACAACAATCTCCGGCATATTTTGTTCCTCAGGGTCAAATGCCATATCCGTACCCTTGTTATTACATGCCACAGTCAAATCAAGTTCAAGTTCCTATGGCACCACAACCTCATGCACTACCAGAACCTCAGCCATCCCAATCTCATCAACAAACTCAACCTCAACAACACAGCTTCTTCACCCCAGGAGTTGTTGACTGGAGCAGTTTACCAGATGACATGTCTGGCCATGACCAACTGTTCTCAGGTGCTGGTCAACATGGTGGTGACAGTCCTTTTGGGAATCTAGCTCTTATGGCTTTGGAGTCTGCTGATACTTCATTTTCTAATGCCTCTACACCTCAGGTATCACAGGTATCCTCTGAGGCAAAAGCCAAATTATGTTCTGAACCATGCATAGCAGCATTTGCTTCCATTAGAGAAGCAAATGTAGCACTAATTAATAAGAACATTGAGCTAGAACAAATAATTTCCAAAAACAGCTGAGTTTGAGTCTGTGCTTAAAGATAAACATGATGAGATTTATAAACTGAATTGCCAAATAATTGATGATAAGGCTAGAGAAGAAGTACTTCTAGAGAAGTACAAAGATCTCAAAGAAACCCTGCAGTTACCCAGGTCGAGTGTGATAGATGGGTACAATCATGCAAAGGTTTTGAAATGCTTCTTAGTAAGCAATCTGCTTCAAATGTGAAGTTTGGAATTGGTTACAATCACACTGCTCCACCTACAGATTTTACCCCAAGAGCAGAGGTAGAATCTGATGGTGAGAGTGATAACCAATCCATCACATCATGTGATCTACCTTCTAATACAGCACAATCAGAAGTAGAAGTCAGCATCAAGCCCTCTTTGATAGCTGATGTTGATGGTTCAAATGCTGACATTCACATGATAAATGAGTTGATCAACTCAGGAGTTAATCCTGAAGGTCCTGAAAGGACTAGAAAGCAGGATCTAACACCTGAAGTTCAAACTTCAACTGCTGTCAGTACTGAAGAGAAGAAAACTAACAGTAGAAAGAGTTTGAAGACCACTAAAGAGGCAGTCAAGAAAGCAAACAATGCTTCCAAAGCATTGAAGAACAAGTCTTCAGTTGCTTCACCCTCTTTAGTTGATGATCAATCTAAGATGAAGAAGAAACCATGTGAAGTATGTGGTCTGTTCAATCATCTTACAGATGATTGTTGGTACAAAAGAGGTTCCAAACTCAAACAAAAAGAAGAAATTAAAGAGAAAATGGTAAAAATGAAAACTGAGTTTGAGACCACATTTGTATCAGCAACATCAAATCCTGTAACCCTTAAGTCCTCAAAGAAATCCAAAAAGGAAGGGGTTAAACAGGTGACAGTTGAGAGTGCTCAGAAGAAGAAGGTGCAACATAGGAACTTATCAAACTCCACTAGGAATGTGTCTGTTGAGCTGAAAGCTTTATCACAAAATCAGACACAGCTGGTAATGATGGTTCAACATCTATTGGGTAGAGTTAACCAACTAGACACTCCTATGTTGAAACCACAGAAAAGGAGGTCCAAGCCAAAGGATTCCTCTTCTACACCATCTTCTTCCTCTCAGGCTGTTGTTTCAAATAAACCTGTTAGTTTACCATCTATTGATGAGACCAGGCCCAAAACCAAAAAGGTTTGGGTGTCTAAAACTAACTGATTGTTTATTATTGCAGGGTTCTTCAACATGCCAAAGTAGCATCTGGTATGTAGACAGTGGGGGATCTATGCACATGACTGGGAACAGCTCTCTTCTTCATGACTACTCTCAAGGAAAGAAGGGATTTGTCTCTTTTGGCAATGATGCTAGGGGTTACATCATTGGTAAGGGCTTTGTCTCCAATGGAAAAATCAAATTTGACGATGTTAATCATGTGGAAATCTCAAGTACAATCTCTTGAGTGTGAGTCAAATGTGTGATAAAGGCCATGTTGCCCTTTTCACCAGTCAAAACTGTAGGATTCTGTCATCCAAAGTTTTGCACTTGATTGACAAGGTGTTGGATGATCACACTCTCCTGAAAGCCAACAGGACAGGAAGAGTGTATGCCTTAGATCTTTCTAAGAAGATAGATCTCAAAGGCAATCCTTGCCTATTTTCCAAAGCCTCTTCTGAAGAATCTAAACTGTGGCACAGGAGGCTTGGTCATGTTAATCTCAAAAACATGAATCAGCTTACCCACAATAGTTTAGTCAGAGGCTTACCAATAAAGGAGTTCCACTGTGATGAAACCTGCACTGCGTGTTTAAAAGGAAA
Organism: Flaveria trinervia; assembly: GCA_025506515.1. Taxonomy (NCBI): domain Eukaryota; kingdom Viridiplantae; phylum Streptophyta; class Magnoliopsida; order Asterales; family Asteraceae; genus Flaveria; species Flaveria trinervia. The sequence continues at coordinate 42,573 of JACCIX010000279.1, read as the reverse complement.
ACAACACAAAGTCTTATTCCCTCCTATTGAAGTGCCTAAGTCCACTGCCTGCTTGCAATTACTGCATATGGATCTATTGGTCCTGTGAGAGTAATGAGCATGGCAAAGAAGAAATACTGTCTGGTAATTGTGGATGATTACTCCAGATTTGTATGGACTTTCTTTCTACATTCAAAGGATGAGGCTGCTCAGAAGATTATTCACTTTGTGTTGTATATTGAGAAGCAGTATTCCCTTCCAGTCAAGTGTATTAGGAGTGACAATGGAACTGAATTCAGAAATCATACACTGATGACTTCTATCTTTCAAAGGGAATCAAAAGGCAGTTCAGCATTCCAAGGACTCCAGAACAAAATGGAGTAGTGGAGAGAAAGAACAGGACCCTCATTGAAGCTGCAAGGTCCATGCTGGCTGACTCAGGTTTGCCACTGACCTTTTGGGCTGAAGCTATCAACATAGCTTGCTATGTGCAAAATAGAGTTTTAGTAAATCAGAGGTTGATGAAGACTCCATATGAAGTTCTCCATCATTTGGCTCCTCTGATTTCATTTTTCAAAGCATTTGGGTGTCCCTGTTTCATTCTCAACACAAAGGATCAACTCCATAAATTTGATCCTAAGGTGGATGCAGGGTATTTTGTTGGGTATTCATCTACTTGCAAGGCATACAGAGTCTTCAACTGCAGAACACAGATGGTTGAAGAGACTCTACATGTTAAGTTCAATGAATCTCCAAAGGACAAGATTCCACAAAGCCCTGTGGAGTTATTTGATTTGGACATACTGCAATATGTTCCTTATCAAACTCCTGCTGTTGCTCCTGTCAACAGTTCACACACCTGGTGGTACTGCTGCTGATGATGATATTGCAGTACTCACCTCTTCAGGTTTAGTGATCAGCTGCCTGATTCAGCTAGACCTAATGTTCCTGTAGCTCCAGTAGCACCATCCACAACAAATGCTGATGAGATATCTTTGAATTCAACTTCCTTTGAATTACCATCCAATGATTGGTTTCAAGGAAATGATTCACCATCCCATCTGTTACTGCTGAGCCTGCTACAAACACTTGCACAGATCTCATTATGTATCAAGATCTGAAGAATCACCCTATGTCTCAAATCATTGGTGATATCACTGCTGGAGTATCAACAAGAAGTCAATTGTCAAATTTCTGCTTCTATGCTCTCTTCATCAGTCAGCAAGAGCCAAAGAATTATCACATTGCTTTAAAGGACAATGGATGGGTTGATGCCATGCAGCTTGAGCTTCTTCAGTTCAAGAAACAGCAAGTGTGGGAACTGGTTCCTCTACCTCCAGGTAAGTGTGCAATAGGCACTAAATGGGTGTTTAGGAACAAAACTGATGAAAATGGGCTTATTGTTAAGAACAAGGCCAGACTGGTTGTTCAGGGGTTTGCACAAGAAGAAGGTATTGATTATGATGAACCTTTGCCCCTGTAGCCAGACTGGAAGCAATTCGATGTTTTTAGCTTATGCTGCTTATCAAAATCTTAAAGTTTTTCAAATGGATGTCAAAAGTGCATTCTTGTATGGAAAAATTAAAGAAGAAGTTTATGTATGTCAACCTCCGGGCTTTGAGGATAATAACATCCTAATTGGGTGTATAAGCTTGATAAGGCTCTTTATGGTTAAAACAAGCTCCTAGAGCCTGGTATGAGACATTATCAAACTTTCTTCTAGAAAATAATTTCACTAGAGGCTCCATAGATAAGACTTATTCATTAAGAAAGCTGGGCAGCATAATCTACTTGTTCAAATTTATGTAGATGACATCATTTTTGCATCCTCTGATCCAAAGTTGTGTGATGCCTTTACAAAGTTGATGCAACAGAAGTTTGAAATGAGTGCCATGGGAGAGTTAAATTTCTTTCTGGGTTGCAAATCAAACAAAAGGCTGATGGAATTTTCATTCATCAGTCCAAATATACAAAAGATCTTTTGCAAAAGTTTGATTTACAAAACTGTAAGCCTTGTTCTACTCCCATGTGCAGCACCACACAACTGGATAGATCAGAAAGGTAAAGTGGTTGATGAAACACTTTACAGACGTATGATTGGGTCCTTGATGTATTTAACGCTTCTAGACCAGATATTATGTTTGCTACATTGTTTTGTGCTAGTTTCAGGCTGCACCTAAAGAGTCTCATCTGATTGCAGTCAAGAGGATCTTTAGATATCTGCAAGGCACTCCATCTCTAGGTTTATGGTATTCTACTGGACATTCTGGTAAATTAGTTGCTTTTTCTGACAGTGACTATGCAGGGTGTAAGTTGACCAGTAAATCAACGTCTGGTGGATGTCAATTCCTAGGCAAACTTGATTTCTTGGCAGAGCAAGAAACAGACCTCAGTTGCTACATCAACTGCTGAAGCAGAGTACATTGCGGCTGCAAGTTGTACATCTCAGGTACTCTGGCTTCAAAACCAACTTTGGATTATGGCATTACAGAGACTAAGACTCCATTGTTAATGGATAGTGCTTCAGCTCTTTGCATTGTCAAAAATCCAGTCCAGCACTCTAGTGTAGATTCTATGTGACCAAGACACTTAGAATATTGATGTGGTTAGTACGTTATGATCCAAGTCGGGTTATACCCAATAACAAGCTTAGCAAACACAAATAATATTTAGTTGATGATATGATCATGCAATGAAATATTAACACCAATTTAGAAAAGGGTTTTCTAAACAAGTTGCATATAACATGGAGCAATTATTAGGATATTGTTCAATGATATTATTTGTAATGTTATTTAGATGACATTACAAATTAATAATGGATATATGTTATACAATTAATGGGTTAGTTGTATACATTTTCTAAGAGGGACAATTTGAAGACCATTGTAACATGTGTTTGTGTTAAAAAAAAAGGGGGGAAACCCTTATTCAACACAAAATTCGGCCGCCCCCCCCTGTTGTCATTGGACCAACTTTGTTGATTAAACACAACCAATTAAGGGTCTTGGAATGCTTCTTGGACCAGCTATCTTGAGAGACACATGCAACAAAAACTCCAGAAAAAACTCTCTCTTCATTCTTCTCCAAACTCACGGTTTTGAAGGTGTTGTAGCAGCTACTTCTTGAAGTTTTGGTGACCAAAATCCTAGCAACTAGGGGGTTTGTTTGAAGGCTGTGGGTATAGACGTTTGAGGACTTCTAGCTTGAAGTCTTGGCCATTAATCAGCCCTCATTCAGCACTATCTTGGACGTTCTTGAAGCTCACAACAGCCCTCTCCTTGGTCGTTTCTTGCTGCTCAAAGAGGTAGAATCATAGCTCATTGTGGCTGTGATTTAAATGTAGTTTTTGTACATTTTCATAGCTTGTTCATTCACATATTATGATCCTTTTGTTTGGTTTGTTTTCATCTAAAAATGGTCACTAAAGAACATTATTTTCAGCTTATAAAATGGGTTTTATTAAGTTGTAACTCCGCTGCGTTTTTCAGAAAGTTTAAGTGGTTAAACATTGATTTTATGTTCTAGCAAACCCTTCATCTAGGACCAAACATATAGAGATCAGACATCATTTTATAAGGATTGTTTTGAAAAAGGTCTGATTGATCCTAAGTTTGTGCCTCGTGCTGATGAGCTTGCAAACATTTTTACTAAGCCATTGGATAGTTCAACTTTCCAAAACCTTGTGTTAAGGCTTGGTATGCTGCAGCTTGAATAAGTGACAACTACTGATGATCTTAGTAATAAGTACTGATGATCATTAGTACCTATGTCACATATAAGTACTGATGAGCTCTTTTACCCTCAGTAGTTTTTATAACTACTGAAGGCTAAATGTCTCACAAGTACTGAAGTACTTCATCTGTTCTAAACTACTGATGTAGTTACAACTACTGATGCAGTTACAACTACTGCAATCAATAAAAACAGATAAGTACTGATGTCCTATGAAACAACTGATATCAGCAAAAGAGACTGATGAATGTGTTGAGGACAGTATGAACAGCTGAAAAGCTAAGAATTGACGGAAACAGCTGAAGAGAACTTTCTCTTCAGTCGTTTGTACAACTGCTGTTTCATTCTAAACAACTGAAGCAAAACCATGTCTTCAGTAGTTTTTATAACTACTGATGACTAATACCAAGTCTTTAGTTGTTTACAACAGCTGATGACAAAACCACTGTCTTCAGTAGTTTCATACTACTGATGACAAACACCAAGTCCTCAGTTGTTTCAATCATCTGAAGTCAAAACCACGGTCTTCAGTAGTTTTCTAAACTACTGATGCCTAACACCACGACTTCAGCTGTTTCAACGTCTGAAAGGATAACACCATGTCAACGGTCGTTTAAAACTACTGATGACTACACCACATCCTTCAGTCGTTTCTTACCCGTACCCTATAAATATCCCTAACCTAAGCTCTCAATGTTTCATCTTCTTCAAACCTAACGTTCCTCTCCAAAACGTCCATGCAAATTAAACCGCGACACAACTGTGTTGCCTACCTCACTAAATCGCCCATCTGGACTAAGTTCGATACTGCTATCGATCTTATGGTTCAGTCCCAATACAACACGGCATTTCTTCTGAATCCCATACTACATGCCGAATCCTTGCACCAATTTTGGATGAACGTTACTGTTACCACTGGGGAGAACAATACACCATCCCTCTAGTCGGTCGTAAACAACAAAGAAGTAGTCATCACTCCTGGAATAATCCGCAAAATTCTTCATCTGAATGATGCTAGTTCTCCTGTTGGATATCCAAAGGGCACCACTGATCTATCCTTTGCCCAACATGGATATCAAGGCGATCTCAGTGCCTCCACTATCTTGAAGAAACACTTTAATGACGCTGAGCGCCTAATCTTTCACATGGTGAATGTATGTTTGGCCCCTAAGACGTCGTCTTGGGATCAAATGTCGACGAAATGGCAGCAGGTAATGTATTCTATCCTTGAGCAACAACCACTAAACTTTTAAGAAATAATATTTAGAGCTCAAAGATATGGCTCAAAAACTAACTGCCAACCGTTGGATACTTTATCCACGGTTCATAATGGCCATTATTACAGACCAGCTTAATGCTGAGGGACTTGTTGGCTTTGGAGTCCCTGCTACGGCTGTCCTGCCGGAAGTATACTCCCGGCACAACTCTGACCAGACACTTAAAATGGCTGCCAAGCTGCGAAAACCCACGCAGCTGGAACCCACAGCCACCACCTCCAAATCAAATTCCCCACCAAACCCACCAAAAAGAAACCCAAAACGGCTACTCAGGGAATTGAGTCCCCTGAGGATGCCCCTGCAACACAAACGCAGGATATATCCACTAGTCCAAACCCCCTAGTGGATACAATGACTCTTCCAGCCATAGCCGCTCAGGCTTCCTCTCAACAGGAGCCTGCAGCAACCACAAAAGGGGTACCTACATATCTGGGATCTTCCTCACTTGAGGGGATTGCCATTGAAGAGCACCAACCTCCGAGGTGCACACTGCTTCTATCCCTTCACCCCAAACAACCGCCCCTCACAGCCCAACGTTAATAGTTGCACAAGTGCTGACTCAACTGCACTCCTCACCCCCTCCCCAGCAACCACTCACTACTGGGAATACCTCTACAATTGAGGGGGAGGAACACAGTGCACTTGAGAACCCACAGCACAGGGGTTTACAACTTCTATCTCCTGGTGTAGACAAGGAGTTTAGAATATCTAGTGAGGCTGCCACCTCCTCTGACTCAACACATGATCAGAATGAGGCTGGTAACATTGCCAAGACCTCACTAGAGGCAACAGCTGATGATGGACACTGTCCTGAGGCTGGAAGTCCCCAGTACCAAGCACAAGGGGCACATGCATCAACTGGTCTACACCCAGTGCATGTAAATCCTGCTCTAAGCAGGAGGTCAGATGATTCAGCTTCGGCTGATGATGACCTGGGCTTTTTCTATGATGTTCTTGCCCAGAACACAATCCTTGAAGAGAAAGTCAGTAGGCTGCAAAACCTACTTGATCAACTCTCCCAAGGAGAAAGACCATCTGCCTCTACCCACCCACAGATGGCACCTTCACTCGAAGGTTCCCCAAACACTGAGCCACTCCAAACTCAACCACTTGCCTCTGCTTCAGGCCCTACTTCTCAGGAACAGAACAGGAGCAAATAGGTGCCGTACTCCAAAATTCCCTCTCTCTCATCACACCCATAATCACTGATATTGTGACCAAAGCCATTGATGAGAGGCTTTCCTCAACTCTACAGCCCTTGATTGATGCTGCTGTCCAAAAGACTCTTTCCGCGGTACAAACCCCTTCCTCCAATGCATCCAAAAAGGGGGAGAGTACTGCAGTGAAAGAAAAGAAGAGGAAAAGATCCGAGGAAAAGAAGGAAGCGAAGCAAGCCCAAAAGGAGGAGAAAGAACAGCAACCAATGCTCACCTACAAGCGAAAGAAAGGTGCTGATGATCACATTGCTGAAGATAAAGCCTTGGAGCTACTGATAAAAGAGGCTGATGCCGAACACAGCAGATCAATGGACAACATCATTGATCAGCTGTTTAGGCAAGGCCATGACACCAATAAACTTGACTATGAGATTCGACGACTAGAGATTGAAGAAATCCAGATAGATGGGCAAGTTATGAAGTGTTAGAAAGAAAGGCTTGAAATCATGATTAGATTTATTGCAAAATATCTTTGAAGATCAATGATCGAATCAAAGCTTGGTCCAGGGACAGTATCTTGGCAATCACCACCAAGATCTGTTTGTCTGAAGCATATACTAAGGGGCTTGTTATTGAAGCTTTGAATGAAGCGGGTGCTGGGAGCAGGACTGAGCTAGCCAAGCGATCAAAAGCTACACTCACCTCAAGGATGCTAGAACAGCCTGTCAACATTCCCGCACCAAAACCACCCAAAACACAACCCACCAAACCAACTCCCTTACCCTCAAAACCCACAGCCGATGATATACCCTTGAAGAAGAAGAGAAGGATATTGAGGCTAGAAGATGATGAAGAAGATGATGAAGATAGGCTGCCACTCTCAGCTGTGATTCAGTTGCCTAAGGCCACAAGTCACTCCTCAGCAATTACTCCTGAAGTCCAGAGACAAATGGTTAAAGTGAAGCTAGAAGAAGAAGAGCTTCATAAACAGCATGATGAGGAATTGCTGAAGAGAGTTGACAAAGCTTATGCAGCCACATCTTCTATCATCAATATGAAGAAGCAAGCCCTCAGACTTTACACTCTCAGGCATACCTTTCAATATCAAAAGGAAAGAGTGAGGATTTGGCCTGATCCCAGGGTCTCTCACAGAATTCATAAGAAAAATATACCTCAGAGATACATTGGCCAGGTGAAAAAGATCGTAGATGAAGTGATCTCTCTGGTCTTTGTAGTTTCACCCTGGGAAATCCTAGAAGACTTCAAGAAGGCCTACAAAGCTAATCTAACCCCTCAGAAGATGCTGGAAATCAAAATAGTGAAAAAGGGGTTAGTTTATAAGAGGCTTGAGGAAGTCCGGAAAAATGAGCTCCAGTTGTTCCTAGAGGGTAATCACCCGGATGAGTTTGCTTACAGAATAATAACAACTGTGGAGCTAAAGAATGGGAAACATGCCAAATACCTGTCTGAGTATTATGGGCCTGAATCATTGTTTGAAGGAGGTGCTGAAGAGCTAACCATGGAGGAACAAATCACCTTCCTTGAGGCCTACCCAAGAGAGTCGTACAGACTCATTATGGGGAAGTGAATCTCATGAATGGGATAACAACTCTGTGTCCTGTTCCCCAAAACAGAGTTCCCATTCATACTCTGCCAAACAAATATTTGAGGTTTCTTCCTAGGCCGGAGCTTACATGGGTCATCTTCTCTACTGATCAAGAAGAAAAAAGACCAACACTCTACCAACAATAAGTGGGACAACGAATAATTTAGAGGTTTTGGCTGCATTGGTTCAGGGGGAGTTTGTTGGACCAAAAGAACCAATGAGCCAAGATCAAAAAAACTCTCAGTCCCACATGGTATCACAACAACTGCTGAAAGACTCATCAGCAGTTTGACAAGTGCTGAAGACTTCAATAGCTGAAGATCAAGTGCTGAAGATTCAACAGCTGAAGAACTAAAGTGCTGAAGTACAACAGCTGAAGAACACAAGTACTAAAGCTGAAAGACCTAAGCACTGAAGTACAACAGCTGAAGAGTTTACAAGTGCTGAAGATCAACAACTCATGTACAAAGCCTGAAGACAAAGACTGAAGACATCAGCCGATGATATCTACTGAAGTCATCAGCTGATGAAACATCTGAAGGTCAAAGTCTGAAGATCAAGTACTGAAGCGTCAGTAGTTTGTCACAACTGCTGAAGAGTACTTCTTCAGTAGTTGTGATATCAGTAGTTTTATATTTGTAGTTTCAGTAGTTTTATGTTTCAGTAGTTTTGTAAAACGACTGAAGAGCTTGTTCTTCAGTCGTTGTAGTTTCAGTAGTTTTATATTTTGTACTTAACACTCTGATATGTTCTCAGTAGTTGTGAACATTTCAGTAGTTTGTTAAGAGTTAGTTATTTTTCTATTAGATCTGCCAGTTGTCACTTTCCGTGATAACAGCAGTGATTGTTGCACTCTATATAAGGAGTGACAACCTATTGTAATAGTTGTGATGAATGAATGAATGTTTTTGAATGATTTGATTAGAAATATTCTATATCTATAAACATTCCTTGAAATCAGAAATATATATTCTCTCCCTATAACCGTATGTGCTCTTAATGCATACAAGTATCGATTGCTTGCTACAATTTGTCTAATTCTTGTTCGTATTCCGCTGCTTTGAATCTTAATACATCAAACTTGTGATCGCTGATCCTGTCAATACCTATCTCCCTTCCTGATGATGAGTTAATGGCCAGAATGATGTCCCATGTCCTAGACATACTGCCACTAGATTCGACAACATCACTCCACAAGGTGAATCTTCTAATCCTTTAGGGGGAGCACTTGATGTAAGCGATTCCTCCTCTGATAATGAAGAAGTGAAGAATGAACAGATGGACCAAGGGGAACAGGTTCCTACCAATGAAAGTACACAAGCATCAAATCCTGATGCCTCTAACATTTCAGAACCTCATACTCCAACAGCTACAGATCCTGAATCTGAGTTTAACAATCTAGATCATGAGGTGGATGTTCTAACAACTCCTGGATCTTGGCTAAATGTTTATCATCCCTTGGACAATGTCATTGGGGATGTTAGATTGGGAGTATAGACTAGAAATCAGCTATACACAACTGATTATGCCTCACTAATAGAAAAGGGATACCTTCACGATGGAGCATATCGATGTTTTGTGTCTTAATTTGAGCCAAAATATGTTAGTGAAGCATTAAACGATGATGCATGGGTCAGTGCAATGCAAGAAGAACTCCTACAGTTCAAGAAACTAGGAGTGTGGACACTTGTGGACAAACCAAAAGGTGATAAGGTGATTGGCACTAAATGGGTACTGAAATGCAAGAAAGATCACCAAGGGGTAATAATTAGGAAGCCCGACTTGTAGTTCAAGGATTTCGACAAGTCGAAGGCATAGATTACAATGAAGTTTTTGCACTAGTGGCAAGGATGGAAGCAATACGTATATTTCTAGCTTATGCATCCTACATGAAGATCAAAGTCTATCAACTAGATGTCAAGAGTGCATTCCTTCATGGTGAAATCCATGAAACAGTGTATGTCAGTCAACCCGAAAGATTTGAAGATCCTTATCATTGGGACAAAGTTTACAAGCTTGATAAGGCTCTCTACAGGCTCCATCAAGCCTCGAGAGCATGGTATGAGAAACTCTCAACTCATCTGGTGAAACACGATTTTTGCCGAGGAGTTATTGACTGCACATTGTTCATCAAAGAAAAAGATGGTCACTTACTGCTGGAATAGATTTATGTTGATGAGATAATCTTCAGTTCCAAAAATGAAGAGTTATGTAAAGAGTTTTAATCTATAATGAAAGCAGAATGAGATGAGTGCAATGGGGAAGATGAAATTCTTTCTTGGTTTACAGGTGGATCAGACACCAAAGGGAATATTCCTACATCAGACCAAGTATGTAGGCAATATCCTAAGTCGGTTCCATATGGAGAATGCTTCTGCAGCTGGAACTCCACTTGCTACAAACCATGACGTGGCACCCGACGAAAATGGTGATCTGGTTAATGCTACTATGTATAGAAGAATGATCGGCTATCTCATGTACCTCATAGCCTCACGACCTGATATCATGTATGCAACGTGTCTCTGTTCCAAATATCAGGCGAAACCAAAAGTCAACCATCTCATAGGCGTCAATAGGATTTTTCGTTATCTGAAAGGTACTCCAACACTTTGGTTGTGGTATCCTCATGATGATGACTTTGAGCTTACAGCGTATAGTGACTCGGATTATGGTGGTTGAAAATGAATTACTAGTCAACATTAGTAGGATGTCAGTTCTTTGGTAGACGGTTAGTCACCTAGCAGTGTAAGAAGCAGACCTTCGTTGCTCTGTCAACATGTGAAGCTGAATATGTTGCAGCTACAAGTTGTTGTTCACAAATCATCTGGATTCAACAGCAAATGCATGACTACGGTTTGAAATTTTTTAACACTCTTATTTTTGCTGATAATTCTGCTGCTATAGCCGTAACAAAAAATCCGGTCCAACATCCTAAAAGTAAACTCATCGGTATTAAATATCTCTTCATACGTGAATGTTTTGAAAAGCATTTAATCGATGTGGTCAAAATAAATACGGATTTTCAACGCGCCGACCTTTATACAAAAACATTTGATAAACTGAGGTTTTTATATCTGTTAGAGGTCAATGGTGTGAAAAAGAAATGTGAAGTGATTCCACAAGACAAAAGTTCGTAGTCCGACTAGTATAATTAATTTTATTTTATTTTATTTTACTTATTTTTCTGTCGTTTAAAAATACAAAAACACAAAAACAATATTTCCGGTTTTAGAATTTTAGGGGGGAGAATAGGTTAAATAGCATTAAATTCGTGCGGTATTTAATTACTTAAAAAAATGAGGGAGGAGGACAGCTTAGCTAAAAGGAATGAAATCAAATTTGTGATTCTGATTCAACGTTTATAAAAAATGATAGTACACAGAGAACAAATTGTTTGGGACTTTAAAAGATTTTAAATGATTAAGATGCAAAAATCAAAGTATAAGTCTGAGAAGTCTAAGCAAAATAAAAGGAAAAATGATAGTAAAACTAGTATGCTACTGAGGTAACATACAGAAAGTAGACCTAGAAGTTGCTAGTTCATTATATGATGTGTTTGTAGATTCAACACAATTGATGAGTAGACCTCATTGGTGGTTTATAATTCAATCTAAGTTGTTCAACTTGTTGTGGGTTCCATCTTATCCCTGGTTAACACAATCAACGCAGTTCCAATAAGGGGTGAAGAGCAAAACAAACGCCACAATGTGTGCGGACGACCATAAAAATGAGCAAAGCACATTGAAAATTGCTAAATGCAAACAAGCTAATAACTTATGTTGTTGGTGCGTTATGTGCAAAAAGAAAAATAAATGCTCTAACAAGAAGATAGGTTGTGTGCCTCTCTGCTGTGTGGTGGCATTGACCTGAGGATAAGCATAACCTGAATATTCTAGAATTCATTGTAGTTGGCACCTCTCTACTGTGCGGTGGCACCGATCTGAGGCTTGGCATCTCTTTGAAAGCTCTTAGAATAGTTTCTTCTTGTGAAATACCCATAGACTGCTCAAAAATCTCCTGAGGAATGGTGATTACCATATAAGTTTGGGATCCACAAATGCTCGTTGAAATAATTAAACCGTAACTCATCACCAATGTGTGTCAAAAATCCGTGTATAGATTTAAGAGGACAAGTATACTGACAATCATCATAAGCTGCAGTTCTTGAAAGTCAAAATCATTGTGTGCATCTTATAGCTCTAGTATGATTTCCTAAAATTGCTATTGACTCTTGGTCAAAACAAGAATCTAGCATCAAAATGGTTTATTAAAATGTCCCAAAGGATTCTGATATACCTGTATGATTCCAAAATGGATCGTACCAGAAATGATAAAATAGACTTGAAGCTGTGTTGTCCAGGAAATAAAAATGGTTAGAAGTACTCTATTAGGTTTAAATCCATCTCTAATAGAAAACAAAAATACAAAAATATATCTTGTTCATGTTGTTTTATTTAACTTTTAGTTATTTGTTAAGGTAAAAGTCGGACTATACATCTGGATTCTATATGTGAATCACTCACTAAAAGGGGTCACGTCTGAGGTGACCAATCGAGTTTTTGAATTAAACGGATCACGTCTGAGGTGATCAAATAGTTTTCCAATTAAAAAGGTCATGTTTGAGATGATCATCGGTCATAACGTCTTATCAATAAGTTACACGTGTATGTTTAAAAGTGAACGAGGTCAAACCCATAAGTATGGGCCAATCGCACGATTGGACCATAAGTATGGACTAGTCGCACGATTGGATCACAAGTATGAGCCAATCGCATGATTGAACCATACGTATGAGCTAGTTGCACGACTGACGCCAAGTCGCACGAATGAAGCATGAGAATGGGCCCAGTTGCACGACTAAATGTTAACCTAGTATAAATAGCAGAGAGTCGGTTGCACGTTCTCATCACTCCTAAATCGCCCTTAGTCGCCCGAAAGTACTGACACTCTGCCCAAATTTCATTTGATAGATTTAGCATCCTGATTGTGACTCTAATGTTTACTCTCTGCGTATACAAGTAATGCAAGACCAAAATATCGACTTCAATGTCCCGTGTAATGAAGCCCTAATGACCGAATTCATTCAAAACAAGAACTTAGACAAACTCTTCAAAATAAACCACTTAAATGGACATAATCATTGATTTAAAGAACATTAGGTGTTATTTTGAGTGTTTGTGATTCTAATGAGCCAATACACAACGTTTAACATCAAGTTTTTGACCAAGAATTGGATTTAAAGTGTCGAACAAAGGGTTAAACGAATGAGCAAATCGTACGATTGAGTTGGGCGTATGACTCAATCGCATGAATGAACCAGGCGTATGAGTTTAGTCGCACGATTGACTTAACTACGTGGCCTAACACACGACTAAGTTCAGTCGCAAGCTCAATCGCACGACTACACTTAGCCGCATGCTAAATCGCACGACTGAACTCAGTCGTATGGTTCAATCACACGATTGAATCAGTCTGATATCAGAGCAGTTTAAATTTCAACAGTCTTCTGTTATAGACAAATCTCATGTTTATGTCTTGTGTTACAGAAACATGGCAGATTAGTGGACTATCAACACCAAGCACAACATCTATACTCACTTGGATGCCACCACTCGGAATGTTGCTAAGTTTGTTGGGAATATTGCTTTTCTAAGGAGGTCGAGGATCTACAAAGCAATATCTACTCCTTGCACACCCTACCGGTCTCTACAGCAGGCCTTCTAAGAAAGTGCCTCAGTTGACAGATCTGCTGAGCCTTACTGTGTACGGAGCACCATGTTTGGCAAAGAGATTGAGGTTACTGTAGCTGATCTTAGACGGGTACTAGATCTGGGTGATGATGCTGCCCACCTAACCAGGTTACATCCTCTGATAGTGCTAAATAAATATTTCAGATTCATTGAGCTTGGATCTTAGGATTCATCATGTTCAGGTCTAGAAATCAAAATTAAGATGGGTGGACGTGTGTGAATCATAGAACAAAAAGATGGATAATAATAATGTTATGATTCCATTGATGTTGATAAACAAGTTACAATGAGAATCATAAATGGCTGGTGAAAAACCCACCCAAAGGAGAGGATTTCTCATTTGATGGTGATTTACACCATGAGAAACACACACACAAAAGCCACACTTGCATAAATGCACTAGAGGGTCTATCTAGGTTTCAGATCTGATCTCATCTTTAATGATGTCAAGAACAATGAAGAAAAGAAAAAAAATAAAGAACCAAGTCCCTGTTCATCAAAAACCCATCATTTCTTACCCAAATTCCGAAGAAAAACCAACAAATTTGTTCAACTATGGTACGACTTAAAGAATCATGAACATCTTCATGATCATTCCTTCAAAATTCGACGCAATCGAACAAGATTAACATAAAAAACATTTGTTCATCTCAAAATCAAGAAGGGAATCATTAGATCGGTTCTAATATGGTACGATTTAAAGATATATAATCATTCACTGGATTATTGCTTCAAAATTCGATGCAATTGAACACGATTTTGATTAAAAACAAAGAAAAGATGAAGAAATGGAAGCTACTGCTAATTACCCGAACTGCATTGCAGTGTGAAATCGTTTTTATTCAAGTCTGAAAACAAATGCGGATGAAAAAAACAGATGCGGATGAAGCTTCATCAAATCCAGATGTGTTATACACAAATGCGGATGAGTTGTCACCAAATGCGGATGACTTGGCAAGAAATGCGGATGACTTGTCACAAATGCGGATGACTTGTCACAAATGCGGATGACTTGTCAAAAATGCGGATGACTTGTCACAAATGCGGATGACTTGCCACAAATGCGGATGACTTGTCACAAATGCGGATGACTTGTCACCAAATGCGGATGACTTGTCACCAAATGCGGATGCCTTGACACCAAATGTGGTTGACTTATAAAAAAATGCGGGTACTCTAAGCACAAATGCGGATGCTTTGAAGTTAAATGCAGATGCATTGAAATCAAATATGGATGCCTTGCAAAAAAATGTGGATGCTTTGCAAAGAAATGCGGATTGGCAAAGAAATGCGGATGTGTTTCAAGAAATGCTTATGAACAGTCGATGAACAGGACTTCAAAAAGAATAGAAAAACATGAACATGGATGATTGCAACCAACATGCATATCCATTATGATCATGAAAGCAAAGAAAATGCGGATGAACAAAACATATGCGACGCAATTGAACAAGATTAACTTTGAAAAAACATTTGTTCGTCTCAAAATCAAGAAGAGAAATCATTAGATATGTTCTAATATGGTACGATTTGAAGATACAAAATCATTCACTGGAATATTCCTTCAAAATTCGATGCAATTAAACACGATTATCATTCAAAACAAAGAAATGATGAAGAAATGGAAGCTACTGCTAATTTCCCAACCTGCATTGCAGTGTCAAATCGTTTTTGTTTAAGTCTGAAAACGAATGCGGATGAACAAAACAAATGCGGATGAAGCTTCATGAAATGCGAATGTGTTATACACAAATGCGGATGACTTGTCACCAAATGCGGATGACTTGCCACCAAATGTGGATACCTTGACACCAAATGCGGTTGACTTATAAACAAATTCGGGTACTCTAAGCACAAATGCGGATGCTTTAAAGTTAAATGCGTATGCATTGAAATCAAATGCAGATGCCTTGAAACCAAATGCGGATGCTTTGCAAGCAAATGCGGATTAGCAAAGTAATGCGGATATCTTGCAAGAAATGCGGATGTGTTGCAAGAAATGCTTATGAACAGTTGATGAACAGGACTTTAAAAAGAATAGAAAAACATGAATATCGATGATTGCAACCAACAGGCATGTCCAATGTGATCATGAAAGAAAAAAATATATGGATGAACAAAACAAATGCGACGCAATTGAACAAGATTAACAAAAAAAAACATTTGTTCATCTCAAAATCAAGAAGAGAAATCATGAGATCTGTTCTAATATGGTACGATTTGTAGATATATAATCATTCACTGGATTATTCCTTCAAAATTCGACGCAATTGAACACGATTATCATTAAAAATAAAGTAAAGATGAAGAAATGGAAGCTACTGCTGATTTCCCGACCTGCACTGTAGTGTGAAATCGTTTTTGTTCAAGTCTAAAAACAAATGCGGATGAACAAAACAAATGCGGATGAAGCTTCATCAAATGCAGATGTGTTATACACAAATGCAGATGAGTTGTCAACAAATGCAGATGAGTTGTCACCAAATGCGGATGACTTGGCAACAAATGGGGATGGCTTGTCACAAATGCGGATGACTTGTCACAAATGCGGATGACTTGTCACAAATGCGGATGACTAGTCATAAATGCGGATGACTTTTCTCAAATGCGGATGACTTGTCACAAATGTGGATGGCTTGTCACAAATGCGGATGACTTGACACCAAAAGCGGATGACTTATCACCAAATACGGATGTCTTGATTCCAAATGTGTTTGACTTTTAAACAAATGCGGGTACTCTAAGCACAAATGCGGATGCTTTGAAGTTAAATACGGATGCATTGAAATCAAATGCGGATGCTTTGCAAACAAATGCGGATGCTTTGCAAACAAATGCGGATTGGCAAAGAAATGCGGATGTGTTGCAAGAAATGCTTATGAACAGTTGATGAACTGGACTTCAAAAAGAATAGAAAAACATGAACATGGATGATTGCAACCAAGAGGCATGTCCATTGTGATCATGAAAGCAAAAAAAATGTGGATGAACAAAACAAATGCGACGCAATTGAACAAGATTAACATAAAAAAACATTTGTTCATCTCAAAATCAAGAAGAGAAACCATTAGATCTGTTCTAATATGGTACGATTTGAAGATATATAATCATTCACTAGGTTATTCCTTGAAAATTCGATGCAATTAAACACGATTATCATTAAAAACAAAGAAAAGATGAAAAAATGGAAGCTACTACTGATTTCCTGACCTACACTACAGGGTGAAATCGTTTTTGTTCAAGTCTGAAAACAAATGCGGATCAACAAAACAAATGTGGATGAGGGTTCGTCAAATGCAGATGTGTTATACACAAATGCGGATGAGTTGTCATGAAATGCGGATGACTTGGCAACAAATGCGGATGACTTGTCACAAAAGCGGATGACTTGTCACAAATGCGAATGACTTGTCACAAACGCGGATGACTTGCCAGAAATGCGGATGACTTGTCACAAATGCGGATGACTTGTCACCAAATGCGAATGCCTTGACACCAAATGCGGTTGACTTATAAACAAATGCGGGTACTCTAAGCACAAATGCGGATGCTTTAAAGATAAATGCGTATGCATTGAAATCAAATGCGGATGCCATGCAAACAAATGCGGATGCTTTGCAAACAAATGCCGATTGGCCAAGAAATGCGGATGTGTTGCAAGAAATGCGGATGTGTTGCAAGAAATGCTTATGAACAGTTGATGAAAAGGACTTTAAAAAGAATAGAAAAACATGAACATGGATGATTGCAACCAACAGGCATGTCCATTGTGATCATGAAAGCAAAAAAAATGTGGATGAACAAAACAAATGCTACACAATTGAACAAGATTAACATAAAAAAACATTTGTTCATCTCAAAATCAAGAAGAGAAATCATTAGATCTGTTCTAATATGGTACGATTTGAATATATATAATCATTCACGGGATTATTACTTCAAAATTCGATGCAATTGAACATTATTATCATTAAAAACAAAGAAAAGATGAAGAAATGGAAGCTACTACTGATTTGCCGACCTGCACTGAAGTGTGAAATCATTTTCGTTCAAGTCTGAAAACAAATGCGGATGAATAAAACAAATGCGGATGAAGCTTCATCGAACGTGGATGTGTTATACACAAATGCGGATGAGTTGTCACCAAATGCGGATGACTTGGCAACAAATGCGGATGACTTGTCACAAATGCGGATGACTTGTCACAAATGTGGATGACTTGTCAAAAATGCGGATGACTTGTCATAAATGAGGATGACTTGTCACAAATACGGATGACTTGTAACAAATGCAGATGACTTGTCATAAATGCTGATGACTTGTCACCAAATGCGGATGCCTTGACAACAAATGCGGTTGAATTATAAACAAATGCGGGTACTCTAAGCACAAATACGGATGCTTTGAAGTTAAATGCAGATGCATTGAAATCAAATGGGGATGCCATGCAAACAAATGCAGATGCTTTGCAAACAAATGCGGGTTGGCAAAGAAATGCGGATGTTTTGCAAGAAATGCGGATGTGTTGCAAGAAATACTTATGAACAGTTGATGAACAGGACTTCAAAAAGAATAGAAAGACATGAACATGGATGATTGCAACCAAGAGGCATGTCCATTGTGATCATGAAAGCAAAAAAAATATGGATGAACAAAACAAATGCGACACAATTGAACAACATTAACATAAAAAACATTTGTTCATCTCAAAATAAAGAATAGAAATCATGAGATCTGTTCTAATATGCTACGATTTGAATATATATAATCATTCACGGTATTATTACTTCAAAATTCGATGCAATTGAACATTATTATCATTAATACAAAGAAAAGATGAAGAAATGGAAGCTACTACTGATTTGCCGACCTGCACTGAAGTGTGAAATCATTTTTGTTCAATTATGAAAACAAATGCGGATGAACAAAACAAATGCGGATGAAGCTTCATCAAATGCGGATGTGTTATACACAAATGCGGATAAGTTGTCACTAAATGCGGATGACTTGGCAACAAATCCGGATGACTTGTCGCAAATGCGGATGACTTGTCACAAATGCGGATGACTTGTCACAAATGTGGATGACTTGTCATAAATGCGGTTGACTTGTCACAAATGCGGATGACTTGTCACAAATGCGGATGACTTGTCACAAATGCGGATGATTTGTCACCAAATGCTGATGACTTGTCACAAATGCGGATGACTTGTCACAAATGCGGATGCCTTGGCACCAAATGCGGTTGACTTATAAACAAATGTGGGTACTCTAAGCACAAATGCGGATGGTTTGAAGTTAAATGCGGATGCATTGAAATCAAATGTGGATGCCTTGCAAACGAATGCGGATGCTTTGCAAACAAATGTGGATTGGCAAAGAAATGCGGATGTGTTGCAAGAAATGCTTATGAACAGTTGATGAACAGGACTTTAAAAAGAATAGAAAAACATGAACATGGATGATTGCAACCAACAGGCATGTCCATTGTGATCATGAAAGCAAAAAAAATGTGGATGAAGAAAACCAATGCGACACAATTGAACAAGATTAACATAAAAAAACATTTGTTCATCTCAAAATCAAGAAGAGAAATCGTGAGATCTGTTCTAATATGGTACGATTTGAATATATATAATCATTCACGGGATTATTACTTCAAAATTCGATGAAATTAAACATTATTATCATTAAAAACAAAGAAAAGATAAAGAAATGGAAGCTACTACTGATTTTCCGACCTGCACTGAAGTGTGAAATCATTTTTGTTCTAGTCTAAAAACAAATGCGGATGAATAAAACAAATGCGGATGAAGCTTCATCAAATGCGGATGTGTTATACACAAATGCGGATGAGTTGTCACCATATGCGGATGACTTGGCAACAAATGTGGATGACTTGTCACAAATGCGGATGACTTGTCACAAATGTGGATGACTTGTCAAAAATGCGGATGACTTGTCATAAATGAGCATGCCTTGTCACAAATGCGGATGACTTGTAACAAATGCGGATGACTTGTCATAAATGCTGATGACTTGTCACCAAATGCGGATGCCTTGACACCAAATGCGGTTGACTTATAAACAAATGCGGGTACTCTAAGCACAAATACGGATGCTTTGAAGTTAAATGCGGATGCATTGAAATCAAATGGGGATGCCATGCAAACAAATGCGGATGCTTTGCAAACAAATGCGGATGCTTTGCAAACAAATGCGGATTGGTAAAGAAATGCGGATGTGTTGCAAGAAATGCTTATGAACAGTTGATGAACAGGACTTCAAAAAGAATAGAAAAACATGAACATGGATGATTGCAACCAAGAGGCGTGTCCATTGTGATCATGAAAACAAAAAAAATGTGGATGAACAAAACAAATGCGACACAATTAAACAACATTAACATAAAAATACATTTGTTCATCTCAAAATAAAGAAGAGAAATCATTAGATCTGTTCTAATATGGTACGATTTGAATATATATAATCATTCACGGTATTATTACTTCAAAATTCGATGCAATTGAACATTATTATCATTAAAACAAAGAAAAGATGAAGAAATTGAAGCTACTACTCATTTGCCGACCTGCACTGAAGTGTGAAATCATTTTTGTTCAAGTCTGAAAACAAATGCGGATGAACAAAACAAATGCGGATGAAGATTCTTCAAATGCGGATGTGTTATACACAAATGCGGATAAGTTGTCACCAAATGCGGATGACTTGGCAACAAATCCGGATGACTTGTCGCAAATGCGGATGACTTGTCACAAATGCGGATGACTTGTCACAAATGCGGATGACTTGTCATAAATGCGGTTGACTTGTCACAAATGCGGATGACTTGTCACAAATGCGGATGACTTGTCACAAATGCGGATGACTTGTCACCAAATGCTAATGACTTGTCACCAAATGCGGATGCCATGACACCAAATGCGGTTGACTTATAAACGAATGCGGGTACTCTAAGCACAAATGCGGATGGTTTGAAGTTAAATGTGGATGCATTGAAATCTAATGGGGATGCCATGCAAACAAATGTGGATTCTTTGCAAAGAAATGCGGATTGGCAAAGAAATGTGGATGTGTTGCAAGAAATTCTTATGAATAGTTGTTGAAAAGGACTTCAAAAAGAATAGAAAAACATGAATATGGATGATTGCAACCAACAGGCATGTCCATTGTGATCATGAACAAAAAAATGCGGATGAACAAAACAAATGCGACGCAATTGAACAAGATTAACATAAAAAAAACATTTGTTCATCTCAAAATCAAGAAGAGAAATCATTAGATCTGTTCTAATATGGTACCATTTGAAGATGTATAATTATTCACTAGATTATTCCTTCCAAATTCGATGCAATTGAACATGATAATCATTAGAAAAAAGAAAACATGAAGAAATGGAAGCTACTGCTAATTTCCCGACCTGCATTGCAGTGTGAAATCGTTTTTTTTCAAGTCTGAAAACAAATGCGGATGAACAAAACAAATGCGGACAAAGCTTCATCAAATGCGGATGTGTTATACACAAATGTGGATAAGTTCTCACCAAATGCGGATGACTTGGCAACAAATGCGGATGACTTGTCACAAATGCGGATGACTTGTCACAGATGCGGATGACTTGTCATCAATGC
This sequence comes from Flaveria trinervia, assembly GCA_025506515.1. Classification (NCBI taxonomy): domain Eukaryota; kingdom Viridiplantae; phylum Streptophyta; class Magnoliopsida; order Asterales; family Asteraceae; genus Flaveria; species Flaveria trinervia. The sequence goes on along the minus strand of JACCIX010000279.1, from coordinate 21,417 downwards.
GGATGGCTTGTCACAAATGCGGATGACTTGTCACGAATGCGGATGACTTGTCACCAAATGCTGATGACTAGTCACCAAATGCGGATGCCTTGACACCAAATGCGGTTGACTTATAAACAAATGCGGGTACTCTAAGCACAAATACGGATGCTTTGAAGTTAAATGAATTGCATTGAAATCAAATGGGGATGCCATGCGAACAAATGCGGATGCTTTGCAAACAAATGCGAATGCTTTGCAAACAAATGAGGATTGGCAAAGAAATGCGGATGTGTTGCAAGAAATGCGGATGTGTTGCAAGAAATGCTTATGAACAGTTGATGAACAGGACTTCAAAAAGAATAGAAAAACATGAAAATGGATGATTGCAACCAACAAGCATGTCCATTGTGATCATGAAAGCAAAAAAAATGCGGATGAACAAAACATATGCGACGCAATTGAACAAGATTAACATTAAAAAAACATTTGTTCATCTCAAAATCAAGAAGATAAACCATTAGATCTGTTCTAATATGGAACGATTTGAAGATATATAATCATTCACTGGATTATTCCGTCAAAATTCGATGTAATTGAACAAGATTATCATTAAAAACAAAGAAAAGATGAAGAAATGGAAGCTACTGCGGATGACTTGTCACAAATGCGATGACTTGTCACAAATGTGGATGACTTGTCACAAATGCGGATGAGTTGTCACAAATGCGGATGACTTGTCACAAATGCGGATGACTTGTCACAAATGCGGATGACTTGTCACAAATCGGATGACTTGTCACCAAATGCGGATGACTTGTCACCAAATGCGGATGCCTTGACACCAAATGCAGTTGATTTATAAACAAATGCGGGTACTCTAAGCACAAATGCGGATGCTTTGAAGTTATATGCGGATGCATTGAAATCAAATGCGGATGCCTTGCAAACAAATGTGGATGCTTTGCAAACAAATGCGGATTGGCAAAGAAATGCGGAAGTGTTGCAAGAAATGCTTATGAACAGTTGATGAGCCGGACTTCAAAAAGAATAGAAAAACATGAAAATGGATGATTGCAACCAACAGGCATGTCCATTGTGATCATGAAAGCAAAAAAATGCGGATGAACAAAACATATGCGACGCAATTGAACAAGATTAACATTAAAAAAACATTTGTTCATCTCAAAATCAAGAAGAGACATCATTAGATTTGTTCTAATATGGAACGATTTGAAGATATATAATCATTCACTGGATTATTCCTTCAAAATTCGATGTAATTGAACACGATTATCATTAAAAACAAAGAAAAGATGAAGAAATGGAAGCTACTGCGGATGACTTGTCACAAATGCGATGACTTGTCACAAATGCGGATGACTTGTCACAAATGCGGATGAGTTGTCACAAATGCGGATGACTTGTCACAAATGCGGATGACTTGTCACAAATGCGGATGACTTGTCACAAATCGGATGACTTGTCACCAAATGCGGATGACTTGTCACCAAATGCGGATGCCTTGACACCAAATGCAGTTGATTTATAAACAAATGCGGGTACTCTAAGCACAAATGCGGATGCTTTGAAGTTATATGCGGATGCATTGAAATCAAATGCGGATGCCTTGCAAACAAATGTGGATGCTTTGCAAACAAATGCGGATTGGCAAAGAAATGCGGAAGTGTTGCAAGAAATGCTTATGAACAGTTGATGAGCCGGATTTCAAAAAGAATAGAAAAACATGAAAATGGATGATTGCAACAAACAGGCATGTCCATTGTGATCATGAAAGCAAAAAAAATGCGGATGAACAAAACATATGCGACGCAATTGAACAAGATTAACATTAAAAAAACATTTGTTCATCTCAAAATCAAGAAGAGACATCATTAGATTTGTTCTAATATGGAACGATTTGAAGATATATAATCATTCACTGGATTATTCCTTCAAAATTCGATGTAATTGAACACGATTATCATTAAAAACAAAGAAAAGATGAAGAAATGGAAGCTACTGCGGATGACTTGTCACAAATGCGATGACTTGTCACAAATGTGGATGACTTGTCACAAATGCGGATGAGTTGTCACAAATGCGGATGACTTGTCACAAATGCGGATGACTTGTCACAAATGCGGATGACTTGTCACAAATCGGATGACTTGTCACCAAATGCGGATGACTTGTCACCAAATGCGGATGCCTTGACACCAAATGTAGTTTATTTATAAACAAATGCGGGTACTCTAAGCACAAATGCGGATGATTTGAAGTTATATGCGGATGCATTGAAATCAAATGCGGATGCCTTGCAAACAAATGTGGATGCTTTGCAAACAAATGCGGATTGGCAAAGAAATGGGGAAGTGTTGCAAGAAATCCTTATGAACAGTTGATGAGCCGGACTTCAAAAGAATAGAAAAACATGAAAATGGATGATTGCAACAAACAGGCATGTCCATTGTGATCCTGAAAGCAAAAAAAATGCGGATGAACAAAACATATGCCACGTAATTGAACAAGATTAACATTAAAAAAACATTTGTTCATCTCAAAATCAAGAAGAGACATCATTAGATTTGTTCTAATATGGAACGATTTGAAGATATATAATCATTCACTGGATTATTCCTTCAAAATTCGATGTAATTGAACACGATTATCATTAAAAACAAAGAAAAGATGAAGAAATGGAAGCTACTGCGGATGACTTGTCACAAATGCGATGACTTGTCACAAATGTGGATGACTTGTCACAAATGCGGATGAGTTGTCACAAATGCGGATGACTTGTCACAAATGCGGATGACTTGTCACAAATGCGGATGACTTGTCACAAATCGGATGACTTGTCACCAAATGCGGATGACTTGTCACCAAATGCGGATGCCTTGACACCAAATGCAGTTGATTTATAAACAAATGCGGGTACTCTAAGCACAAATGCGGATGCTTTGAAGTTATATGCGGATGCATTGAAATCAAATGCGGATGCCTTGCAAACAAATGTGGATGCTTTGCAAACAAATGCGGATTGGCAAAGAAATGCGGAAGTGTTGCAAGAAATGCTTATGAACAGTTGATGAGCCAGACTTTAAAAAGAATAGAAAAACATGAAAATGGATGATTGCAACCAACAGGCATGTCCATTGTGATCATGAAAGCAAAAAAAATACGGATGAACAAAACATATGTGTTGGACCTAAAGAACCAATGAGCCAAGATCAGAAAACCTCCAAGTCCCACATGGTATCACAACAACTGCTGAAAGACTCATCAGCAGTTTGACAAGTGCTGAAGACTTCAACAGCTGAAGATCAAGTGCTGAAGATTCCAACAGCTGAAGAACTAAAGTGCTAAAGTACAACAGCTGAAGAACACAAGTACTGAAGCTGAACAGCTGAAGAACACAAGTGCTGAAGCTGAAAGACCAAAGTACTGAAGTACAACAGCTGAAGAGTTTACAAGTGCTGAAGATCAACAACTAATGTACAAAGTCTGAAGACAAAGACTGAAGACATCAGCAGATGATATCTACTGAAGTCATCAGCTGATGAAACATCTGAAGGTCAAAGTCTGAAGATCAAGTACTGAAGCGTCAGTAGTTTGTCACAACTACTGAAGAGTACTTCTTCAGTAGTTGTGATATCAGTAGTTTTATATTTTTATGTTTCAGTAGTTTTATGTTTCAGTGTTTTGTAAAACGACTGAAGAGCTTGTTCTTCAGTCGTTGTAGTTTCAGTAGTTTTATATTTTGTACTTAACACTCTGATATGTTCTCAGTAGTTGTGAACATTTCAGTAGTTGTTAAGAGTTAGTTATTGTTGTATTAGATCTGCCAGTTGTCACTTTCCGTGATAACAGCAGTGATTGTTGCACTCTATATAAGGAGTGACAACCTATTGTAATATTGGTATGAATGAATGGAATGAATGAATGATTTGATTAGAATATTCTACATCTATAAACATTCCTTGAAATCAGAAATATATTCTCTCCCTATAACCGTATGCGCTCTTAATGCATACAAGTATCGATTGCTTGCTACAATTTGTCTAATTCTTGTTCATATTCTGCTGCTTTGAACTCTAATACATCGAACTTGTGATCGCTGATCCTGTCAAATGGTATCAGAGCAGTTTAATCATTGATCGATCTAATAATTGATCATTGAAACTGCTATTCAAGATCTAAGTTTGATTGAATTAGCTTTTGTTTTTGCAAGAAACGGTTATAGAGATTGAATTTTCTGTATTTCTGGTCATTCATCCTGAGATCTTCTCTTGGTTTTCATTGAGTTTGTTGTGGTCTGTTTAAAACTTTTAAAAGCTTGAATTAAATTGTTTTTGAACTGAAAATGACCACTCCCTCCAATGATCCTCACAATACTGGTTCCTCAACCAAGCCACCAATGCTGGTTAGGAATGAGTATAACATATGGCAAAGACGTATGCTCCATCACCTGTCTGTTAACAGCACAGGTTGTTGGACATCAGTGGTACATGGTCCACACAAGCCTATGGTGAATAACCCGGAAACCAATCAATGGTTCCGAAGAGGAGGGAGCAATACTCAGATGAGGACAAGAAGTTGCTTGAAATTGATGCAAAAGCCCATGGAATTCTGGCCATGGCACTGCCAAATGAAATCTATTCTGGGCTAATGCATCATGAAACTGCCCATGACCTCTGGAATGCCTTGAAAGAACAATTTGGAGGAATAGATGAGGTCTTGGCAAATAATAGAGAATTCTTGCCCAACAATATGAGACATTCTCTCATAGAAAGGGTGAGACACTGACTCAACAATATGAGCGGTTCTCTTGTTTGATCTCTGAACTAAAAATGGTCAAACTTGAGTACACAAATATTCAGATGAATAACAGATTTCTCAGATCATTGCCTGAGAGATGGGACACATATACTATTGTCCTACGCTCCAGTGCAAGTTTGGACAAACTATCTCTCACTCAACTCCATGGGAAACTGCTCACGTTTGAGAGAGAGATAGAACAGAAGAGAAGCTGTCTTCATCTGGAAAGCTCACTGAAGACTTTGTACCAGGCAACACTGCCTTGGTGGTCATGAGTCAGAATATGCTTCATCTGAATGCCAGTATGATGAGCATATTAATTTCTCTTCATGCACTTCTGATTCTGCATTTGTGAGTATTGATGGTCAGTTTACTGGGTGTAATAATGACAATCTATGCTTCATTATGGATGATCTCAAGGGGATTGCTGATGATGACTTAGAGGAGATGGATATTTTGAGCCAAATGGCCCTGATAAATATCAGATCTCAGAAGTTCTATAAAAGAACTGGAAGAAAATTCCCAGGACTCTCTGGCAAAACCAAAGTTGGTTTTGACAAGAGCAAGTTGAGGTGTCACAAATGCCAAAGGCTTGGACACTTTGCAAGAGAGTGTAGATCAACTGGATCTAACTCCACTGCACCCTTTGTGACTTTTCCTGGCAATAGTCAACAACACAGAGGGCAACATCCTGTCACCTCTAGTCATCATCCTCAACAACAATCTCTGCATATTTTGTTCCTCAGGTCAAATGCCATATCCGTACCCTTGTTATTACATGCCACAGTCAAATCAAGTTCAAGTTCCTATGGCACCACAACCTCATGCACTACCAGAACCTCAGCCATCCTAATCTCATCAACAAACTCAACCTCAACAACACAGCTTCTTCACCCAGGAGTTGTTGACTGGAGCAGTTTACCAGATGACATGTCTGGTCATGACCAACTGTTCTCAGGTGCTGGTCAACATGGTGGTGACAGTCCTTTTGGGAATCTAGCTCTTATGGCTTTGGAGTCTGCTGATACTTCATTTTCTAATGCCTCTACACTCAGGTATCACAGGTATCCTCTGAGGCAAAAGCCAAATTATGTTCTGAACCATGCATAGCAGCATTTGCTTCCATTAGAGAAGCAAATGTAGCTCTAATTAATAAGAACATTGAGCTAGAACAAATAATTTCCAAAACCAAAGCTGAGTTTGAGTCTGTGCTTAAAGATAAAAATGATGAGATTTATAAACTGAATTGCCAAATATTGATGATAAGGCTAGAGAAGAAGTACTTCTAGAGAAGTACAAAGATCTCAAAGAAACCCTTGCAGTTACCCAGGTCGAGTGTGATAGATGGTACAATCATGCAAAGGTTTTGAAATGCTTCTTAGTAAGCAATCTGCTTCAAATGTGAAGTTTGGAATTGGTTACAATCACACTGCTCCACCTACAGATTTTACCCCAAGAGCAGAGGTAGAATCTGATGGTGAGAGTGATACCAATCCATCACATCATGTGATCTACCTTCTGATACAGCACAATCAGAAGTAGAAGTCAGCATCAAGCCCTCTTTGAACTTATCAGCTGATGTTGATGGTTCAAATGCTGACATTCACATGATTAATGAGTTGATCAACTCAGGAGTTAATCCTGAAGGTCCTGAAAGGACTAGAGAGCAGGATCTAACACCTGAAGTTCAAACTTCAACTGCTGTCAGTACTGAAGAGAAGAAACTGACAGTAGAAAGAGTTTGAAGACCACTAAAGAGGCAGTCAAGAAAGCAAACAATGCTTCCAAAGCATTGAAGAACAAGTCTTCAGTTGCTTCACCCTCTTTAGTTGATGATCAACCTAAGATGAAGAAGAACCATGTGAAGTATGTGGTCTGTTCAATCATCTTACAGATGATTGTTGGTACAAAAGAGGTTCCAAACTCAAACAAAAAGAAGAAATTAAAGAGAAAATGGTAAAAATGAAAACTGAGTTTGAGACCACATTTGTATCAGCAACATCAAATCCTGTAACCCTTAAGTCCTCAAAGAAATCCAAAAGGAAGGGGTTAAACAGGTGACAGCTGAGAGTGCTCAGAAGAAGAAGGTGCAACATAGGAACCTATCAAACTCCACTGGCAATGTGTCTGATGAGCTGAAAGCTTTATCACAAAATCAGACACAGCTGGTAATGATGGTTCAACATCTGTTGGGTAGAGTTAACCAACTAGACACTCCTATGTTGAAACCACAGAAAGGAGGTCCAAGCCAAAGGACTCCTCTTCTACACCATCTTCTTCCTCTCAGGCTGTTGTTTCAAATAAACTGTTAGTTTACCATCTATTGATGAGACCAGCCCAAAACAAAAAGGTTTGGGTCTCTAAAACTAACTGATTGTTTATTATTGCAGGGTTCTTCAACATGCCAAAGTAGCATCTGGTATGTAGACAGTGGGGGATCTATGCACATGACTGGGAACAGCTCTCTTCTTCATGACTACTCTCAAGGAAAGAAGGGATTTGTCTCTTTTGGCAATGATGCTAGGGGTTACATCATCGGTAAGGGCTTTGTCTCCATGGAGAAATCAAATTTGATGATGTTAATCATGTGGAAAATCTCATGTACAATCTCTTGAGTGTCAGTCAAATGTGTGATAAAGGCCATGTTGCCCTTTTCACCAGTCAAAACTGTAGGATTCTGTCATCCAAAGTTTTGCGCTTGATTGACAAGGTGTTATGATGATCACACTCTCCTGAAAGCCAACAGGACAGGAAGAGTGTATGCCTTAGATCTTTCTAAGAAGATAGATCTCAAAGGCAATCCTTGCCTATTTTCCAAAGCCTATTCTCAAGAATCTAAACTGTGGCACAGGAGGCTTGGTCATGTTAATCCCAAAAACATGAATCAGCTTACCCACAATAGTTTAGTCAGAGGCTTACCAATAAAGGAGTTCCACTGTGATGAAACCTGCACTGCGTGTTTAAAAGGAAAACAACACAAAGTCTCATTCCCTCCTATTGAAGTGCCTAAGTCCACTGCCTGCTTGCAATTACTGCATATGGATCTATTTGGTCCTGTGAGAGTAGTGAGCATGGCAAAGAAGAAATACTGTCTGGTAATTGTGGATGATTACTCCAGATTTGTATGGACTTTCTTTCTACATTCAAAGATGAGGCTGCTCAGAAGATTATTCACTTTGTGTTGTATATTGAGAAGCAGTATTCCCTTCCAGTCAAGTGTATTAGGAGTGACAATGGAACTGAATTCAGAAATCATACACTTGATGACTTCTATCTTTCAAAGGGAATCAAAAGGCAGTTCAGCATTCCAAGGACTCCAGAACAAAATGGAGTAGTGGAGAAAGAACAGGACCCTCATTGAAGCTGCAAGGTCCATGCTGGCTGACTCTGGTTTGCCACTGACCTTTGGGCTGAAGCTGTCAACACAGCTTGCTATGTGCAAAATAGAGTTTTAGTAAATCAGAGGTTGATGAAGACTCCATATGAAGTTCTCCATCATTTGGCTCCTCTGATTTCATTTTTCAAAGCATTTGGATGTCCCTGTTTTATTCTCACACAAAGGATCAACTCCATAATTTGATCCTAAGGTGGATGCAGGGTATTTTGTTGGTTATTCATCTACTTGCAAGGGATACAGAGTCTTCAACTGCAGAACAAAGATAGTTGAAGAACTCTACATGTGAAGTTCAATGAATCTCCAAAGGACAAGATTCCACAAAGCCTGTGGAGTTATTTGATTTGGACATACTGCAATATGTTCCTTATCAAACTCCTGCTGTTGCTCCTGTCAACAGTTCACCACCTGGTGGTACTGCTGATGATGATGATGATTGCAGTACTCACCTCTTCAGGTTTCGAGATCAGCTGCCTGATTCAGCTAGACCTGATGTTCCTGTAGCTCCAGTAGCACCATCCACAACAAATGCTGATGAGATCTCTTCGAATTCAACTTCCTTGAATTACCATCCTGATTGGTTTCAAGTAAATGATTCACCATCACCATCTGTTACTGCTGAGCCTGCTACAAACACTTGCACAGATCTCATTGTGTATCAAGATCTGAAGAATCACCCTATGTCTCAAATCATTGGTGATATCACTGCTGGAGTATCAACAAGAAGTCAATTGTCAAATTTCTGCTTCTATGCTCTCTTCATCAGTCAGCAAGAGCCAAAGAATTATCACATTGCTTTAAAGGACAATGGATGGGTTGATGCCATGCAGCTTGAGCTTCTTCAGTTCAAGAAACAGCAAGTGTGGGAACTGGTTCCTCTACCTCCAGGTAAGTGTGCAATAGGCACTAAATGGGTGTTTAGGAACAAAACTGATGAAAATGGACTTATTGTTAAGAACAAGGCCAGACTGGTTGTTCAGGGGTTTGCACAAGAAGAAGGTATTGATTATGATGAAACCTTTGCCCCTGTAGCCAGACTGGAAGCAATTCGATTGTTCTTAGCTTATGCTGCTTATCAAAATCTTAAAGTTTTTCAAATGGATGTCAAAAGTGCATTTTTGTATGGAAAAATTAAAGAAGAAGTTTATGTATGTCAACCTCCAGGCTTTGAGGACAATAAACATCCTAATTGGGTGTATAAGCTTGATAAGGCTCTTTATGGGTTAAAACAAGCTCCTAGAGCCTGGTATGAGACATTATCAAACTTTCTTCTAGAAAATAATTTCACTAGAGGCTCCATAGATAAGACTTTATTCATTAAGAAAGCTAGGCAGCATAATCTACTTGTTCAAATTTATGTAGATGACATCATTTTTGCATCCTCTGATCCAAAGTTGTGTGATGCCTTTACAAAGTTGATGCAACAGAAGTTTGAAATGAGTGCCATGGGAGAGTTACAATTCTTTCTGGGGTTGCAAATCAAACAAAAGCTAATGGAATTTTCATTCATCAGTCCAAATATACAAAGATCTTTTGCAAAAGTTTGATTTACAAAACTGTAAGCCTTGTTCTACTCCCATGTGCAGCACCACACAACTGGATACAGATCAGAAAGGTAAAGTGTTGATGAAACACTTTACAGATGTATGATTGGGTCCTTGATGTATTTAACAGCTTCTAGACCAGATGTTATGTTTGCTACATGTGTTTGTGCTAGATTTCAGGCTGCACCTAAAGAGTCTCATCTGATTGCAGTCAAGAGGATCTTTAGATATCTGCAAGGCACTCCATCTCTAGTTTATGGTATTCTACTGGACATTCTGGTAAATTAGTTGCTTTTTCTGACAGTGACTATGCAGGGTGTAAGTTGACCAGGAAATCAACGTCTGGTGGATGTCAATTCCTAGGCAACTGCTTGATTTCTTGGCAGAGCAAGAAACAGACCTCAGTTGCTACATCAACTGCTGAAGCAGAGTACATTGCGGCTGCAAGTTGTACATCTCAGGTACTCTGGCTTCAAAACCAACTTTGGATTATGGCATTACAGAGACTAAGACTCCATTGTTAATGGATAGTGCTTCAGCTCTTTGCATTGTCAAAAATCCAGTCTAGCACTCTAGGACCAAACATATAGAGATCAGACATCATTTTATAAGGGATTGTTTTGAAAAAGGTCTGATTGATCCTAAGTTTGTGCCTAGTGCTGATGAGCTTGCAAACATTTTTACTAAGCCTTTGGATAGTTCAACTTTCCAAAACCTGGTGTTAAGGCTTGGTATGCTGCAGCTAGAATAAGTGACAACTACTGATGATCTTAGTAATAAGTACTGATGATCATTAGTACCTATGTCACATATAAGTACTGATGAGCTCTTTTACCCTCAGTAGTTTTTATAACTACTGAAGGCTAAATGTCTCACAAGTACTGAAGTACTTCATCTTTCTAAACTACTGATGTAGTTACAACTACTGATGCAGTTACAACTACTGCAATCAGTAAAAATAGAGAAGTACTGATGTCCTATGAAACAACTGAAATCAGCCAAAAAGACTGATGAATGTGTTGAGGACAGTATGAAACAGCTGAAAAGCTAAGAATTGACGAAAACAGCTGAAGAGAACTTTCTCTTCAGTCGTTGTACAACTGCTGTTTCATTCTAAACAACTGAAGCAAAACCATGTCTTCAGTAGTTTTATAACTACTGATGACTACCAAGTCTTCAGTTGTTTACAACAGCTGATGACAAAACCACTGTCTTCAGTAGTTTCATAACTACTGATGACAAACACCAAGTCCTCAGTTGTTTCAATCATCTGAAGTCAAACCACGGTCTTCAGTAGTTTTCTAAAATACTGATGCCTAACACCACGACTTCAGCTGTTTCAACGTCTGAAAGGATAATACCATGTCAACGGTCGTTTAAACTACTGATGACTAACACCACATCCTTCAGTCGTTTCTTACTCGTACCCTATAAAAACGCCCATCTGGACTAAGTTCGATACTGCTATCGATCTTATGGTTCAGTCCCAATACAACACGGCATTTCTTCTGAATCCCATACTACATGCCGAATCCTTGCACCAATTTTGGATGAACGTTACTGTTACCACTGGGGAGAACAACACACCATCCCTCCAGTCGGTCGTAAACAACAAAGAAGTAGTCATCACTCCTGCAATAATCCGCAAAATTCTTCATCTGAATGATGCTAGTTCTCCTGCTGGATATCCAAAGGGCACCACTGATCTATCCTTTGCCCACATGGATATCATGGCGATCTCAGTGCCTCCACTATCTTGAAGAAACACTTTAATGACGCTGAGCGCCTAATCTTTCACATGGTGAATGTATGTTTGGCCCCTAAGACGTCGTCTTGGGATCAAATGTCAACGAAATGGCAGCAGGTAATGTATTCTATCCTTGAGCAACAACCACTAAACTTTTCAGAAATAATATTTTCAGAGCTCAAAGATATGGCTCAAAAACTAACTGCCAACCGTTGGATACTTTATCCACGGTTCATAATGGCCATTATTACAGACCAGCTTAATGCTGAGGGACTTGTTGGCTTGGGAGTCCCTGCTACGGCTGTTCTGCCGGAAGTATACTCCCGGGACAACTCTGACCAGACACTTAAAATGGCTGCCAAGCTGCGAAAACCCACGCAGCTGGAACCCACAGCCATCACTTCCAAATCAAAAGTCCCCACCAAACCCACCAAAAAGAAACCCAAAACGGCTACTCAGGAAATTGAGTCCCCTGAGGATGCCCCTGCAACACAAACGCAGGATATATCCACTAGTCCAAACCCCCTAGTGGATACAATGACTCTTCCAGCCATAGCCGCTCAGGCCTCCTCTCAACAGGAGCCTGCAGCAACCACAAAAGGGATACCTACATATCTGGGATCTTCCTCACTTGAGGGGATTGCCATTGAAGAGCACCAACCTCCCCAGGTGCACACTGCTTCTATCCCTTACCCCAACAACCGCCCCTCACAGCCCAACTTTAATAGTTGCACAAGTGCTGACTCAACTGCACTCCTCACCCCCTCCCCAACACCCACTTACTACGGGGAGTACCTCTACAATTGAGGGGGAGGAACACAGTGCACTTGAGAACCCACAGCACAGGGGTTTACCACTTCTATCTCCTGGTGTAGACAAGGAGCTTAGAATCTAGTGAGGCTGCCACCTCCTCTGACTCAGCACATGATCAGAATGAGGCTGGTAATATTGCTAAGACCTCACTAGAGGCAACAGCTGATGATGGACACTGTCCTGAGGCTGGAAGTCCCCAGTACCAGCACAAGGGGCACATGCATCAACTGGTCTACACCCAGTGCATGTAAATCCTGCTCTAAGCAGGAGGTCAGATGATTCAGCTTCGGCTGATGATGACCTGGGCTTTTTCTACGATTTCTTGCCCAGAACACAATCCTTGAAGAGAAAGTCAGTAGGCTGCAAAACCTACTTGATCAACTCTCCCAAGAGAAAGGCCATCTGCCTCTACCCACCCACAGATGGCACCTTCACTTGAAGGTTCCCAAACACTGAGCCACTCCAAACTCAACCACCTGCCTCTGCTTCAGGCCCTACTTCTCAGGAACAGAACCCTCCGAGCAAATAGGTGTTGTACTCCAAAATTCCCTCCCTCTCATCATACCCATAATCACTGATATTGTGACCAAAGCCATTGATGAGAGGCTTTCCTCAACTTTACAGCCCTTGATTGATGTTGCTGTCCAAAAACTCTTTCTGTGGTACAAACCCCTTCCTCCAATGCATCCAAAAAGGGGGAGAGTACTGCAGTGAAAGAAAAGAAGAGGAAAAGATCCGAGGAAAAGAAGGAAGCGAAGCAAGCCCAAAAGGAGGAGAAAGAACAGCAACCAATGCTCACCTACAAGCGAAAGAAAGGTGCTGATGATCACATTGCTGAAGATAAAGCCTTGGAGCTACTGATAAAAGAGGCTGATGCCGAACACAGCAATCAATGGACAACATCATTGATTAGCTGTTTAGGCAAGGCCATGACACCAATAAACTTGACTCTGAGATTCGACGACTAGAGATTGAAGAAATCCAGAATAGATGGTCAAGTTATGAAGTGTTAGAAAGAGAAAGGCTTGAAATCATGATTAGATTATTGCAAAATATCTTGGAAGACCAATGATCGAAATCAGAGCTTGGTCCAGGGACAGTATCTTGGCAATCACCACCAAGATCTGTTCGTCTGAAGCATATACTAAGGGGCTTGTTATTGAAGCTTTGAATGAAGCGGGTGCTGGAGCAGGACTGAGCTAGCCAAGCAATCAAAAGCCACACTCACCTCAAGGATGCTAGACAGCCTGTCTACATTCCCGCACCAAAACCACCCAAAACACAACCCACCAAACCACCTCCCTTACCCTCAAAACCCATAGCCGATGATATACCCTGAAGAAGAAGAGAAGGATATTGAGGCTAGAAGATGATGAAGAAGATGATGAAGATAGGCTGCCGCTCTCAGCTGTGATTCAGTTGCCTAAGGCCAATCACTCCTCAGCAATTACTCCTGAAGTCCAGAGACAAATGGTTAAAGTGAAGCTAGAAGAAGAAGAGCTTCATAAACAGCATGATGAGGAATTGCTGAAGAGAGTTGACAAAGCTTATGCAGCCACATCTTCTATCATCAATATGAAGAAGCAAGCCCTCAGACTTTACACTCTCAGGCATACCTTTCATATCAAAAGGAAAGAGTGAGGATTTGGCCTGATCCCAGGGTCTCTCACAGAATTCATAAGAAAATATACCTCAGAGATACATTGGCCAGGTGAAAAAGATCGTAGATGAAGTGATCTCTCTGGTCTTTGTAGTTTCACCCTGGGAAATCCTAGAAGACTTCAAGAAGCCTACAAAGCTAATCTAACCCCTCAGAAGATGCTGGAAAACAAAAAAGTGAAAAAGGGGTTAGTTTACAAGAGGCTTGAGGAAGTCAGGAAAAATGAGCTCCAGTTGTTCCTAGAGGGTAATCACCCGATGAGTTTGCTTACAGAATAATAACAACTGTGGAGCTAAAGAATGGGAAACAGGCCAAATACCTGTCTGAGTATTATGGCCTGAATCATTGTTTGAAGGAGGTGCTGAGGAGCTAACCATGGAGGAACAAATCACCTTCCTTGAGGCCTACACAAGAGAGTCGTACAGACTCATTATGGGGAAGTGAATCTCATGAATGGGATAACAACTCTGTGTCCTGTTCCCCAAAACAGAGTTCCCATTCATACTCTGCCAAACAAATATTTGAGGTTTCTTCCCAGGCCGGAGCTTACATGGGTCATCTTCTCTACTGATCAAGAAGAAAAAGGCCAACACTTTGCCAACAATAAGTGGGACAACGAATAATTTAGAGGTTTTGGCTGCATTGGTTCAGGGGGAGTTTGTTGGACCAAAGAGCCAATGAGCCAAGATCAGAAAACCTCCAAGTCCCACATGGTATCACAACAACTGCTGAAAGACCTCATCAGCAGTTTGACAAGTGCTGAGACTTCAACAGCTGAAGATCAAGTGCTGAAGATCCAACAGCTGAAGAACTAAAGTGTAAAGTACAACAGCTGAAGAAACAAGTACTGAAGCTGAAACAGCTAAAGAACACAAGTGCTGAAGCTGAAAGACCAAAGTACTGAAGTACAACAGCTGAAGAGTTTACAAGTGCTGAAGATCAACAACTGATGTACAAAGTCTGAAGACAAAGACTGAAGACATCAGCTGATGATATCTACTGAAGTCATCAGCTGATGAAACATCTGAAGGTCAAAGTCTGAAGATCAAGTACTGAAGCGTCAGTAGTTTGTCACAACTGCTGAGAGTACTTCTTCAGTAGTTGTGATATCAGTAGTTTTATATTTTTATGTTTCAGTAGTTTTATGTTTCAGTGTTTTGTAAAACGACTGAAGAGCTTGTTCTTCAGTCATTGTAGTTTCAGTAGTTTTATATTTGTACTTAACACTCTGATATGTTCTCAGTAGTGTGAACATTTCAGTAGTTTGTTAAGAGTTAGTTATTTTTGTATTAGATCTGCCAGTTGTCACTTTCCGTGATAACAACAGTGATTGTTGCACTCTATATAAGGAGTGACAACTATTGTAATATTGGGTATGAATGAATGGAATGAATGAATGATTGATTAGAAATATTCTACATCTATAAACATTCCTTGAAATCAGAAATATATATTCTCTCCCTATAACCGTATCGCTCTTAATGCATACAAGTATCGATTGCTTGCTACAATTTGTCTAATTCTTGTTCATATTCCGCTGCTTTGAACTCTAATACATCGAACTTGTGATCGCTAATCCTGTCAATATGCGACACAATTGAAAAGATTAACAAAAAAAACATTTGTTCATCTCAAAATCAAGAAGAGACATCTTAGATTTGTTCTAATATGGAACGATTTGAAGATATATATCATTCACTGGATTATCCTTCAAAATTCGATGTAATTGAACACGATTATCATTAAAAACAAAGAAAAGATGAAGAAATGGAAGCTATGCGGATGACTTGTCACAAATGCGATGACTTGTCACAAATGTGGATGACTTGTGTTGGACCAAAAGAACCAATGAGCCAAGATCAGAAAACCTCTATGTCCTAGATGGTATCACAACAACTGCTGAAAGCTTCATCAGCAGTTGACAAGTGCTGAAGACTTCAACAGCTGAAGATCAAGTGCTGAAGACTTCAACAGCTGAAGAACTAAAGTGCTGAAGTATAACAGCTGAAGAACACAAGTACTGAAGCTGAACAGCTGAAGAAACACAAGTACTCAAGCTGAACAGCTGAAGAATACAAGTGCTGAAGCTGAAAGACCAAAGTAGTGAAGTACAACAGCTGAAGAGTTTACAAGTGCTGAAGATCACAACTGATGTAAAGTCTGAAGACAAAGACTGAAGACATTAGCTGATGATATCTACTGAAGTCATCAGCTGATGAAACATCTGAAGGTCAAAGACTGAAGATCAAGTACTGAAGCGTCAGTAGTTTGTCACAACTGATGAGGACTTCTTCAGTAGTTGTGATATCACTAGTTTTATATTTGTAGTTCAGTAGTTTTATATTTCTCAGTAGTTGTAACAACTGATAACACTTAGAACTTTTGTAAGAAGATGTCAGCTGTTTTGACATCTTCAGTAGTTGTGTTTCAGTTGTAATAAATCTGTTAGATGTCACTATCAAGTGACATCAGCAGACGTCACGTCTCTTATATAAGAGGTGTCGACCTAATCATAATTGTGACATTTTGTTACCACGAAAGCGAATATTGAATGAAATATATTTGCAGATATTCTCTCTCTCTATAACCGTCTTTGTTCTTCATTGAATATCGTTTTGTTCTTGTGAATCGACTAATTCATTGTTTGAATTCCGCTGCAATACTCATCAATCAATCAAACATAGATCACTAATCCTAACAGTGGTATCAGAGCATGGTTAATCATTAATCGATCTAACAATTGATCATTGAAACTGCTAATTGATATCTGTGTTTGATTGAATTAGCGTATTTGCAAGAACTGGTTATATTATTGAATTTCTGCCGCTTTCGTTCATTTTTTTGAGATCTTCTGGTTCAATTGGTTGTTGTGTTTTTGTTCTAAATCTGTTTTAGCTTAACAGAATTTGATTGAATCTGAGATGACGACTCCTTCTAATGATCCTCACAATACCGGTTCCTCAACCAAGCCTCCGATGCTGGTTAGGTTCGAGTATAACATATGGCAACGAAGAATGCTTCATCACCTGTCTGTTAACAGTTCAGGTTGTTGGACATCTGTGGTACATGGACCACATAAGCTAGGGTGAACAATCCGGAAACCAATCAAATGGTCCGAAGAAGAAGGAACAATACTCTGATGAAGATCGAAACTATTTGAGATTGATGCTAAAGCCCATGGAATTCTGGCCATGGCACTGCCTAATGAAATCTATTCAGGGCTATGCATCATGAAACTGCTCATGATCTCTGGAATGCCCTGAAGGAACAATTCGGTGGCACTGATGAGGTCTTAGCAAACAATAGAGAGATCCTTGCCCAACAATATGAGACATTCTCTCATAGAAAGGGTGAGACACTGACTCAACAGTTTGAGCGCTTTTCCTGCTTGATATCTGAGCTAAAAATGGTGAATCAGGAATACACCAATAGCCAGATGAACAACAGATTCCTCAGATCACTGCCTGAGAGATGGGGCACATACACTATTGTCCTACGCTCCAGTGCAAATCTAGAAGTCCTATCTCTCACCCAACTTCATGGGAAACTGCTTACATTTGAAAGAGAGATAGAGCAGAAGAGGAACTTTCCTCATCAGGAAGCTCACTGATGACTTTGTACCAGGCAATACTGCCTTGGTTGGTCATGAGTCAGAATATGCTGTATCTGAAAGCAATTATGTTGAGCATATAGATTTCTCTTCAAATAGTTCTGATCATGCATTTGTTGGTATTGAGAGTCATTCTGGCAGTAATAGTGATAATTCATGCTTCATCATGGATGATCTAAAAGGAATAGCTGATGATGATCTAGAAGAGATGGATATTCTGAGCCAGATGGCACTGATTAATATCAGATCTCAGAAGTTCTACAAGAGAACTGGCAGGAAATTTCCTGGACTCTCTGGCAAAACCAAAGTTGGTTTTGACAAGAGTAAGTTGAGGTGTCACAAATGCCAAAGGCTAGGACACTTTGCAAGAGAGTGTAGATCAACTGGATCTAACCCTTCTGCATCCTTTCTGACTTTTCCTAGTACTAGTCCACAAAAGAGAGGGCAACATCCTGCTGGTTCTGGTCATTATTCACACCCTAGATCTCCTGCATACTTTGTTCCCCAGGGTCAAATGTCATATCCTTATCCCTGCTATTATGTGCCTCAACCAAATTCTGTTCAAGCTCTAATTGCACAACAACCACAAGCATTGCCTGAACCACAGCCTTCCCAATCTCATCAACAAACTCAACCTCAACAACACAGCTTCTTCACCCCAGGAGTTGTTGACTGGAGCAGTTTACCAGATGACATGTCTGGTCATGAACAACTGTTCTCAGGTGCTGGTCAACACGGTGGTGACAGTCCATTTGGAAATCTAGCTCTTATGGCTTTGGATTCTGCTAATACTTCATCCTCTAATGCCTCTACACCAAAGGTATCACAGTATCCTCTGAGGCAAAAGCCAAATTATGTTCTGACACATGCATAGCAGCATTTGCATCTATTAGAGAAGCAAATGTAGCTTTAATCAACAAGAACATTGAGCTAGAACAAATTATTTCCAAAAACAAAGCTGAATTTGAGTCTGTGCTTAATGATAAAAATGATGAGATTTACAAACTGAAATGCCAAATAACTGATGATAAGGCTAGGGAAGAGAACTTCTAGAGAAGTATAAAGATCTCAAAGAAACCCTTGCAGTTACCCAGGTAGAGTGTGATAGATGGGTACAATCATGTAAAGGTTTTGAAATGCTTCTTAGTAAGCAATCTGCTCCAATGTGAAGTTTGACATTGGTTACAATCACACTGCTCCACCTATAGATTTTACTCCAAGAGCAGAGGTAGAATCTGATGGTGAGAGTGATAACCATCCATCTCATCATGTGATCTACTTTCTGATACAGCACAATCAGAAGTAGCAGTCAGCATCAAGCCCTCTCTGAACCTATCAGCTGATGTTGATGGTTCAAATGCTGACACTCACATGATCAATGAGTTGATCAACTCAGGAGTTAATTCTGAAAGTCCTGAAAGGACTAGAGAGCAGGATTAAACACCTGAAGTTCAAACTCCAACTACTGTCAGTACTGAAAGAAGAAAACTGCCAGTAGAAAGAGTTTGAAGACTACTAAAGAGGCAGTCAAGAAAGCAAACAATGCTTCCAAAGCATTGAAGAGCAAGTCTCCAGTTGCTTCACCCTCTTTAGTTGATGATCAACCTAAGATGAAGAAGAAACCATGTGAAGTATGTGGTTTGTTCAATCATCTTACAAATGATTGCTGGTACAAAAGAGCTTCCAAACTCAAACAAAAAGAAGGAATTAAAGAGAAAATGGTAAAAATGAAAACTGAGTTTGAGACCACATTTGTATCAGTAACATCAAATCCTGTAACCCTTAAGTCCTCAAAGAAATCCAAAATGGAAGGGGTTAAACAGGTGACAGCTGAGAGTGCTCAGAAGTTGAAGGTGCAACATAGGAACTTATCAAACTCCACTGGCAATGTGTCTGATGAGCTGAAAGCTTTATCACAAAATCAGACACAGCTGGTTATGATGGTTCAACATCTTTTGGGTAGAGTTATCCAACTGGATGCTCCTATGTTGAGACCACAGAAAAGGAGATCCAAGCCAAAGGATTCCTCTTCTTCACCATCTTCTTCCTCTCAGGCTGTTGTTTCAAATAAACCTGTTAGTTTACCATCTATTGATGAGACCAGGCCCAAAACCAAAAAGGTTTGGGTCTCTAAAACTAACTGATTGTTTATTATTGTAGGGTTCTCTAACAAGCCAAAGTAGCATCTGGTATGTACACAGTGGGGGATCTATGCACATGACTGGGAACAGTTCTCTTCTTCATGACTACTCTCAAGGAAAGAAGGGATTTGTTTCTTTTGGCAATGATGCTAGGGGTTACATCATTGGTAAAGGCTTTGTATCCAATGGAGAAATCAAATTTGATGATGTTAATCATGTGGAAAATCTCAAGTACAATCTCTTGAGTGTCAGTCAAATGTGTGATAAAGGCCATGTTGCTCTTTTCACCAGTCAGAACTGTAGGATTCTATCATCCAAAGTTTTATACTTGATTGACAAGGTGTTGGATGATCACACTCTCCTGAGAGCCAACAGACAGGAAGAGTGTATGCCTTAGATCTTTCCAAGAAAATAGATCTCAAAGGCAATCCTTGCCTATTTTCCAAAGCCTCTTCTCAAGAATCTAAACTGTGGCACAGAAGGCTGGGTCATGTTAATTTTAAAAACATGAATCAGCTTATCCACAATAGTTTAGTCAGCGGCTTACCAATAAAGGAGTTCCACTGTGATGAAACCTGCACTGCTTGTTTAAAAGGAAAACATCACAAGTCTCATTCCCTCCTATTGAAGAGCCTAAGTCCACTGCCTGCTTGCAATTACTGCATATGGATCTATTTGGTCCTGTGAGAGTGATGAGCATGGCCAAGAAGAAATACTGTCTGGTAATTATGGATGATTACTCCAGATTTGTATGGACTTTCTTTCTACATTCAAAGGATGAGGTTGCTCAGAAGGTTATTAACTTTGTGTTGTATATTGAGAAGCAGTATTCCCTTCCAGTCAAGTGTAGCAGGAGTGATAATGGAACTGAATTCAGGAATCATACACTTGATGACTTCTATCTCTCAAAGGGAATCAAATGGCAGTTTAGCATCCCAAGGACTCCAGAACAAAATGGAGTAGTGGAGAGAAGAACAGGACCCTCATTGAAGCTGCAAGGTCCATGCTGGCTGACTCTGGTTTGCCACTGACCTTTTGGGCTGAAGCTGTCAACACAGCTTGCTATGTACAGAATAGAGTTTTAGTAAATCAGAGGTTGATGAAGACTTCATATGAAGTTCTCCATCATTTGGCTCCTCTAATTTCATTTTTCAAAGCATTTGGATGTCCCTGTTTTATTCTCAACACAAAGGATCAACTCCATAAATTTGATCCTAAGGTGGATGCTGGGTATTTTGTTGGTTATTCATCTACTTGCAAGGCATACAGAGTCTTCAACTGCAGAACAAAGATAGTTGAAGAGACTCTGCATGTGAAGTTTAATGAATCTCCTTTGGACAAGATTCCACAAAACTCTGTGGAGTTGTTTGATTTGGACATACTGCAATATGTTCCTTATCAACCTCCAGCTGTTGCAGATCCTGTGGCTCAATCATCTTCTGCAGCATGTCTTCCACCTGGTGGTATTGATGATGATGATGATAATATCAATACTCACCTATTCAAGTTTAGTGACCAACTTCCTGTGTCTGCTAAACTTGATGTTCCTGTAGCTTCAGCAGTTCCATCCACAACAAATGCTGATGAGATCTCTGTTTCCTCTGCATCTTTTGAGTTACCATCAAATTCTTGGTTTTAAGAGTCTACATCAACATCTGCTGCTGCTGAAGGTTCTACAAACACTTGCACAGATCTCATTGTTTATCAA